>PVKS010000702.1:110363-175348 GCA_004027875.1 Aplodontia rufa | reverse complement strand
AAAAAAAAAAAAGAAAGGATAAATTCAATGCCTTGCTGCAAGAACAGAAAAGTGAGACAAGCTGGAGATGAAGATAAAGACAGAGAAGAAAGAGGCCAGTAGGGGCTGGAACGGTGGCTTAGTGGTTTCGGTGCTTGCCTGGCAAGCACGAGGACCCGAGTTCAAACCCCAGCACCATGTACACAACTAAGTGTTGGAGCAACGAAGGCCATGTGAAAAACTAAATAAAGTTGTTTCTCTCTTAAAAAAAGAAAGAAAGAAAGAGGCCAGTAGATAGTGGTGCTCGGAAGAAGCAGAATTTAGGAGAAGTGTAGAAGGAAGCAGCACTGGTCAAAAGGGAAAGTCTGGGCTCTCCAGTGCCCACTTGCTCTTCTCATTAGCAAATTATGGAATTCTTTTCCATGGAGTCCATTCTTCAGTCATTTCTGAAGAATGATTCTAAAGTCCATTCTTTTTTTTTCCAATTTTAAAAAAATTATGAGTTGAGAAGTTTACAATCATAAATGCATATAAAGTAACAATGTGCTATGCATTTTATCGAAAGCCATAGGCACCCCCACATTGCCCACAGCCCCCATCTCTTGATCCTTCTATATATGCCCCTAACAAATATAATTGACTATATGTATATGTGTGTGTGTGTGTTTGTGTGTATAAGATTGTGAGTTTTACAAAATTAAATGATTGCATACATAATATTTGACTTTACAGTGGGGTAAAGAGTATGCTACAATGTTGGTTGTCCCCCTAGATCCCTATATTCCCTACCTCTCCCATCCCCTGGGTTCTCCCTCCCCTCTCCCCACTTCCACATGACTATGGTTCCCCTAGATTATGTGTTGCTATGCCCTTGAATGGGTCCAATACATGAGTTTGACTAAGTTTCACCCAAACCTAGGTTTAGCTCCAGCCTCTACAATTGAGTGAAAACATTCCACCCTTGACTCTCTGGGTTTGGCTAACTTCACTTAGCAGTTTATTCCACTGCCATCTATTTACCTTCAAAGACCATAATATCATTGTTTCTAATAGCTGAGTAGAACTCCATTGTGTGTGTGTGTGTGTGTGTGTGTGTGTGTGTGTGTACCACACACACATTCATCCAGTGAGGATGAAGCCCATTCTTTTTTTTTTATTATTATTTGTTTGACATAGTCTTACATATTGGAGGGAATCATTGTTACATAATCCATGCGTACATGGATAGTGACAAAGTACGTTAAGGCAGATCCTAGTCCAGGATCTCCCTGCTTTCTCCTCTCCCCACTCTCATTTCTCCTCTGCATTACCTCCATGTTATAGATAGAATAAGCATATACATGTGTATTAATTTTGAAATTTCTGAGCTTCTCTGCCTGCCTGTGTATAGTTGGGATGAAGCCCATTCTTGATGGACCTCTGCAAAGCCACTATCAATAGGAGCTGAAATACTCAAACAAAATTACATTTGGGATTATAGAATGAGTTCAAGTTTATAGGTTGTGAGCTTTTTAGACCTTAGTCTAATTTTACTATAAAATCCACTCTGATTTCATCAACTGGCTATTATTTCTTGTCTTAACTTTTATCACATTTGTATTCCTGTCAAATATTTGTTTCCTGTTATGGACTGAATTTTGGCCCTTTCAAATTTATACATTTGAAAAGGCTGTACGTCCTGCTGTGACTATCTGGAGGTGGAGCCTTTTGGCACCTTGACCTTGGACTTCTCAGTCTCCAGAGCTGTGAGACATAAGTATCTTTTGTTTAAACCACTCAGCTTGTGGTATTTTGTTATGGCAACCCAAACCGACTAATATACATCCTATTCTGTGGTCTGCATCTTGTCCCTGAGTACAGATAAGCTCTGAGCTCAAGACTGTTTCTTGCGTGTCTTTGCTTTCATCACAATATATACTTGACATTGAAGAGTTCAAAGTTTATTTGTGATCAGATCCTTCACTATATTTTGCTTTCTAACTAAGGATATTATGTAATCAATTTTGGAAAAGTTTCATAAATAGTTAAAGTAAAATTTTCACCCCCAACTTAAGTAATCTAGAATAAATATTTCATGAACTATTTGGAACAGTTGGCACAGAGTTTTACTGATTTGTTGAATATTGTAAATTATTTGCTAGTTTTCAGACTGGTGCATGTGCCCAAGACACTGGGGCAAACCCATTGAAAAACCTCATATCTTTTTGCATATTTGAGTGCCAGCTATGATTCTGGGTAGCAACAGAGCAGAGAGTAGATCCCTCGTTGCTTGACTTGAAGCTTCCTAGAATTCCAATAAAAGCTGTATTCTGATATCCTTTCATTCTGTTGGAATTTCCCAGCTGCTGAATTTAATGATGAAAATTATCCCTGTTCTATTACTACATGAGAGTTTTAAATAGTGGAGCCTTTCCTCCGTTATTAATGCAGATGAAACTCCACTGATTTCTGAGCAAACTAATATTTGTCAGGCACTGTTGCAAGCCTTTGCATACAAACTGCTCTTTCAATTCTAGAAATATCCCTATGAATTAGGTATTCATTATCACTACTTAAAGCTGAGACAAAGAGTAGTGATGTAACTTTATTAAGGTTACACAGCTAGCTGATAAAAAAAAAAAGCATGGATTTGAAGTCAAGCAACCTGGCCCCAGAGTCCAGGCTCCTCAGTACTGCTCTGTAAGTTTCTCTAGGTGATTGCATGCCAGAGAGGGTTTGTCTTTGATTGGCTTTATTAGCTAGTCAATGTTAGCTAATGTCCTCTGCTGCTCTGAATGGTAGTGTACAGCCAGCAATAGTAAGGATGATTATTTTCTGGAAGGTTAGCGTCCCATATAATGGCTGCTCTATCCTTTAATTTGAGGCAATAGAGTGTAGTGGTTACAAGTGTCTTGAAATTAGACTTTATGATGTTTTAGCAGAGTTCTGCAGATTTCCATTTGGTAACCTTGGAAGGACTATATATTCTCTCTGTACCTGAATGTCTTCATATACAAAATGAAAAAGAGGAGTAGTCCTTGCCTGATATCTTTATTGAATGATCAGATAAGAAAATGTAAGCAAATTACTTGGACCTGTGCCTGACATGAAGTAAGCACCCAAAAACCTTGCCACTGCCACCACCACTACCACCATCACTATCTAATCCATTTGGCAAAGAAGTAGCAATGCTACAGTCTTTGGAATACAGTTTTATTCTTTATTTACTTTTATGTGAAAGGGAGAAGTCAATCATAGAGTCACTGGGTTGAGTAGTTTTTGCTAGACCTGGCTATGCTTATGGGACAAATTATAAGTGAATCTCTGTCTACAAGGACATACTGAGCATAGTAAATAATTAATGGCCCAATCATGATCCTGAGTAGTGATGTTATTATGGTCACACTTATTTAGGGTCTTATAAATGAATCACAGGACACTCATAGCATGTTTAAAGATTATTTCTGTGAAAAAAGAGAAATTATATTCAGGGTATGAAAGTTTAGACCTTGACTATTTAGAAAAAACAATTTTAACCTAGACTGTTTCACTTCCAGAGGATTCCAAATAAAGCCCATTTTGATTTTTATCTTAATGTAGTTCCATTTTAACATCGAGCTATAGCATAGATTAATCAGTTAGATCACAACAAAATATATTCAGGAAGACAGGAGGGCATGATTTATGCCCCTTCTGCTTAGTGGTAGAATAAGGAGCATTTCAGTGATCCTGTGATGAGAGGTGAGAGGGTGGCTGAAGCCACCTCCCAGCTGCACCTTGGAGGGGAACTCACCCTGACAGAGCTCCTACCTTTGTGCCAATCAGCTCTGCAGCCTTAGGAAGGTCATTTAACCTTTCTCAGCATGTTTTGTCACATGCAAAACAGGGACCATAAGTTTCACCTTGTAAGGTGAAGACCATGCTGCATACACACCTACACACTCCACAAGTGTTTCTAGAGCACCATCCTGTCATGCCCTGCCATTAAGAAATGGTGTCCACTCTATGATTTAGAGTAAATATAAATGCAAAGCCCCATGCTGTTAAAATGTAGCCTTACCATTGCTAAGAAAAGTATTTTAAGAGATTCTAGGTGTGAAATGTATGGAGTGGAGGAGGGTCACCTCTTTAAGATGCCTGGACTTGTGTCCAGCACAGAGATAGCAAAAGTTATTGATTCACAGTGGACTTCATAGCCTGAGCTTCGAAAAACTATTCATTCGGAAAGAGGAATCTTGGAAATTAGTGATAGAAACCTCCCAGATGTGAACAAACCCAGATGAATAGGGCACTTATTGCAACACGGGTTTCAGAATACCACCTGCAGTTGACACTTGGCTGAAATGCTAATAGAAGAAGAGGAATTAGGGCAGTTCCCAGGCAGGAGAGTTTCCTCTCCTCAGCCTGCTTAATGAGGTAACACCTGATTCCACACCTGCACACTGTTATCTTCTCAGTGAGGTTTGCCCTGGCTCATTGATAGAACACCTTACATTCCCATCTGTGATACTGCTCACATTTCTTGTCCCCCATGCAGCTCACTTTTCTCCTGAGCATTTAACTCTTATACTGTATACCTTTTTTTTTTATTGACCTCAAGAGCATGCTCAATTTTAAGGATGGCACTTTTTGCCTATTTCGTTCATTGCTGACTCCCCATGCTTAGAATGGTATCTCATGCATAGGAGGCACTCAGTGGTGGTTTTGTTGATGAATGAACTATGCCACAGTCTATATTTGCATAATTCATGGTTATTGTGTCATTTTAGTCCCTTTAAGTAGACTGTTGATAATCTATCACCAGCTAGATTTAATAATTCTCATTAGGTCCATTCTGAAGCCTATAGAATTCCTATAGGAATTGTTAAGGAGAAATATGTTAACTGTTGGACCAAAATCTGATACCCATACTTCCAGTTTTAGTGTCCAGAGCAGGTGAAGAACTGCTCCCTGATAAAGGGTCCTCACCTGATGGTGACTTAAAAAATATTATTTGAACCTACTTGGACTGACAGTGCATACATAATAACAATCATATTCACTTTATATAGTGACATGTGAAAATAAACCTATGAAGTCATAGGACACCCCCCAAGTAGGTAAGAGAATGATTTCTGGATATGAGGCTTGTCATCAAGCGTTCTGAGGTTGGCGACATCGGATTTATTTATTCTGTAAGTTCTTAGGGCTCAACATCTATGATGGCAGAAGAACATGGAGCAGACAGTCGTTGAGGTCTCTAGATCAAGCTCATGGCTGTTTCAATTTCTCTCAACCTCCTTATTCTATGATATTAAATTCATTTCATTTATGCTGTTAGCACTTTAAATATCATTTTCAGTTTTTCCTATGACAGATAATATTTTGCCTTAATAATATGTAATTAAAAGAAAAAGGATATTGAATGTTTTTTTCTATTATTTATTTTTTAGGTATACATGACATTAGATTATACCGTAACATATTTATAAAAGTATGGAGTTTAGCTTTTGCAAATTCAGTCATCAGTATTTCCCTTTCCCCTCCTTCCTTCTTTCCCTCCCTCCCTCTGTTCTTTTTAGCTATACATGACAATAAAATTTACAATAAGATCATGTAGTATAACTAGTTCCCATTCAGTCCCCTGCATTGCCACTTCCCCTCCCTGCCTCTCACCACCCCCGTTCTTTCTAGATATTCATGATAAAAGAATAATCAATGATATAAAAGTATGGAGTTTAACTTATTATGCTCCCAGTATTCTCCCCACCATTCTCTTCCCTTTATTTTACTGATCTTTCTATTATTTACTAATAGTTGTTTACTTTAATTTTAGTTTAGTGAATTGTTGATGGACATGTTGATGCAATTTACTGTGGTATTAGTTCAATCATTAATTCTTGAAAGGAAATTTTCTTATATTCAGGGATATATATCTTTAATTATGATATTATGTATTAATGTAAAAATTATGTAAACATTCTTGTAGGCAGAATAATAGCTCTTACAAGAAGTCTATATCCTAAGAATCTGTGGATATTTTGCAGTTGTGATTAAGAACATTGCCATACGGAGACTTCCTGGGTTGTCTGGATGGGTGCTCTAATCATGAATTCTTAAGAGTGGGTAACTTTACCCAGCTGTGGTCAGAGAGAGTGAAATGAAGCTGCTGTGATACTGGTTTGGAAGATGGAAGGAGAGGGCAGCTAGCCAAGGAACTCAGGCAAACTAACAGCTGAAAATAGCAAAGGAAAGAATTCTCTAGAGATTCCACCAGGCACCCTGCCCAGTTTACAATTTGACTTTAGCTTAGTGAGACCCATGCAGAATTTCTGACCTATAGAACTATGAAATAAAAAATTTGTATTGTTTTCAACCATTAAGTTTATGGTAATTTGCTATAGTAGCAATAAAAGCTAATTCAGTCACTATTGAACAGCCATATTTATAATGAAACTGTGGGACTTATTTTAAAACTTTTGGTTGGCCTGTAAAAATGAAACAGCTGTTATTGGACTGTGTAAGGAAATTTGTTACTTTCATGTAAAGTTTTTCTTCCTTACAAATTATGTGAAGCACTCATTAAATGGCTTGCACTTTAGTGTATTAACAGTATGGTTGCCATCATAATTTAAAAATCATGTAATTTTGAAATATTTGATTTGTGCCAGACTCTTTTACCATCAAGTAGAAAACACACACACACACACACACACACACACACACACACACACACACACAACACACCCTCACCCTTAGCTATGGGAACACTTTGATATTGTTGCTGTGGGTACATTTCAATGTGTGACAAGTTGGCTCTTTTACATTATGAACCATGTCTTGTTTGTAGGCTCTGGAGTTAATTTTTCATGAGCGATAAATTGTCAGTTAACATGAGATTTTTAGAAGTGAAACCTGAAACTACGCCTATATGTTCAACACAAAATTAATGTGTATTAGGTCAAATGGCTGGACACAAGTGATGGACTGGCACAGAGTCAGCATCCTGATGATCCAACTGCATTCCTTTGTATGGATAGTATTTATAGTAGTTTAATTTCATACTATTCTTTAGCTCTGAGTTTCATTTAATCTAAGAAGGCTAGTGAAGTTAATTATGTTGTCTAGAAATGGAAAAAGAAACCCACCAACAACCGCTAAGATTGCTGCTAATGTTGATATGATTGAATTCATAGTAGAGGCAGCTGGATTTAATTATCAGCTTGCAACGTTGTGGTTTCAGCAGCAGTTGCTGAGGAATGGATAATGCAAGTAGCCTTCAAAGCCACTCACATTAGAGATAAAAACCTTGTCATTCAGTCAGACAGCTGACTGAACAAGTATTAAAATGAACAAAGATTTCCCAAAGGAGGCTGCAGACTAAGGTTTGGTTTGTCTCCTTGGCTTCGATTCAAATATGTCAGACATACAGGATTTTTATTCTTTCTAATTTAAAATGTTAGCCATTCTTACCATTAGGGGTGGGTTGTAGGGTGAGGTCAAGGGTTGGGGCATTAAGTGGTAATTATAAAAATCCTTAGTTACTCCACTTCTTATTTGGCTCATTTATGGGGAGAAATGTAGAAGAAAATCCTTAGGTTCTAATTATCTTACTAGCATTATCTAAGTACCAACTTAAATCTTGTCACAGCCATGACTGAGTTTTCTAAGGGTGACAGTTAATACTGCTAGCTGAACTCAAATATCTCCCCTCTAACTCAGTTTCTCCACAACAGCGCTGATGATATGTTGGGAGGGCTAATTCTTTGTTGTGGGACTGTCCTGTGCATTAAAAGACATGGAGCAGCATCTCCGGCCTCTACCCACTGAATGCTTGGCACACCTGCTCCTAAATGTGAAGAACAAAATCTTTCCAGATATTGCCAAAAGTCCTGTGGGTGAGGGAGGTGAAGAAGATCAGCCATCATGGAACGCTGCTATAAATCTGTGAGAAGAATGTATGCAAGTGACTTTTGGAAGGCACAAGTCTCTCATTTTAACCAGCTCTTGGTGCTGTCCCCTTACCATTCCTTATAAAAGACAATTCTTGTGCTTAGTGTTCCCAAGAGAGTGGAACACTTGATGGAAATACCAACAGCTTAGGGTTTGAGTGGGTGTGTGCACACCCAGACGCCCTGCCCCCGACCTCTATGCATTAGCTCTGTTTGCTTTCATAAGTAATATCCTTACGATTTTCTGGAGAGAACATTCAGAGGCATAACATGTCTCACATAAATTCCATAGCTGGTGTTGCTTCTCTGCACAGCGGTGCTTCATACTCTAGGAAGCAGCCCTTTAGCTACATGAGATATGAAACAGCAGGATGCAATAAGAAACGAATGAATCTTTAATGAATAGTTTCTAATAGAAGTCACATTGTTTTAATAATGGGGAAGATAGCATGGTATTAGTGCTGGCAATTAATTAAGGAATTCTTGTCAAGATAATTGGTAATCATTTCCTTAATTTCTTTGTGTGATTCAATAAATACATTTTGGGCTTTGGGCTTTTAAATTATTTATTTATTTACTTATTTTCTCAAGTGCCATAACAGCTGACTGAATTTTAGTTCCCTTCACATCTAGCTTAGAGTTACCTGATGGAGGTTCAAAAGTGTTAAGGGAATTTGCCCTGAATTGTTGTCAACTAATAAATCAAAAGAATAGTTCAAATAAAGATTTACCTGTCTTTTAAAGTATTTTTGTGTTAATAAAATAAAATGAAAAATTTAAAAAGAAGAAGGTATGATTCAAGAGAAGAAGCCCTCTTAAGGTCTATTTGCTTGATTTTACTTAGGATTACATTTTTTAATATCCTCTCGTCTCAAAGCCCCAACCCAAAGAACACAGGAATGCACAGATCTGGTGCGGTTTAAATGCAGGAGAACTGGGAAATCTGGGCTCTGTTCCTGGCTTTTTCACCTAATGACCTTGAGCGGGCTGGGATTTACTCTTTCTGCTTCCTTACATATAATAGGCAATAAAATACATCCCTGAACACACAAACCTCCCATAAGATGTTTTAGGGATTAATTAGAGAAGTCAGTTGAAATGTTTTGTGAGCCTAGAAGAAAAACACTATCTGTAATACAGGATATTCCTTATTTTTTCCCTTCCTGTTCTGCTCCATGCTAGGCAGCTCTGCTTCCTCTATCTACTCCCATCTATCCATTTAGCTGTTGGGGGTTGATTAAACTGTTACTCACACTCTCTTTCCCAGCTTGCATTAAAGGAACAGTATTAGATTTTGTTTTGTTGAGAGATTTAAACCCTACCATGTCTGACAGATTTTGAATTCACCTCTTAAATGCTTCCTACAGGCCCCTAGTCACAGTAGCAACAAAGTTGAAAGCACCAACTTTATTTCTTAGTAACCTTGAGTGAAAATGATGCCATTTATTTTTAACAAGTTTGGAATATTCTGATACAAACACCATCAGTTCTGATGGACTTCAGTAATGGGAATAGTGTCTATGCTATTTTTTTTTTATGGAAAACTTATTTCTAACGGTTTCCTTTTTTTGTAAATCTAATTGCTTTTGGTTCACCAAGAATTCATGGGCAATTGCTTTTCTCACTATTACAAATATATTGCAAGTGGAGCTTTTGTATTCAGGGTTGCTGACCTGAATCTGTTTTCCTTCACAGTAATCTTGTGCTGTTTCCAAGCTTAGGAAAGCTGACAGTTTGAAAAGACAATATTCGTCAGTCAGAATATGGGTGCTGCTTTTGCATCTTTTACACATAATTGTCAAAAAATCCTATTAATACTCAACTATAGACCAGTACATGAAAATATAATCAGAACATTGCAGAACTGATTCAGAGACAAACAGGAACTTGAAACTGTCTGTCATTTTTCGACCCCAATTTATTACTATCCCACACAAATTTGGTGTTCTCAATTTTTGAAGAAATTATCTATATCAGGCATGCAGGCTCCTGGTCCAGAGGTTATAGGAAATGTCACTTTATATTAAAAAGGAACCCACCTCAAATCTGGTTTTGCGTTTTGCTCTTTGCATTAATAATGATGTCTTTCCAGTCCTCGTTCTGCTTTTCAGTCCTGGGAGACACATATTTTAATTTTTTATCAGCTGTGGTGGGGTTTCAGCAGATTCATGGGAAGCCCTTCCCGTATGCTTCCTGATCCATTCAACCAGAGATTGCAGAGGGGTGTGTGAGGTGTGTGTGTGTGTATGTGTGTGTGTGTGTGTGTGTGTGTGTGTTGATGAGGAAAGAGTGGTAACAGTTGATATCAATTGAAGTAGCTTATTTGTGTGTCCCTATTTAAAGTGGATGCAAATTGGAATATTTTCATGCACTTGCTCATTTTTCTTCTCCTAATGGGTCTTTGACTTTAAAATTTGAAGTTGAAATGGGCAGGGTGGAATTCAAAGCTTTATAAAGTCAAACTATACTATAATTTTGCTAATGCCAAAGTCAACTAGTTTCCATCCTCTACATGACCGCTTAGTCTGACAACATTTGAAAGGTAGGGTACTACATATGCATTGGCATGCAGATTTAATTTATAGTCCCTAAATCTTTATGTGCAAATAGTTTTCAAATTAAATGTTTAACCATAAATCATACCTAGAGGTTTGGAAAAATCAGAATATATTACATTTATGATAATTTGCCATTTGGAGAAACGACAGAGGGCTTCTCAAATAAGTAATTTTAAGTTTTGACTTTTTAGGTAATGTCAGCATTATTGATTGACAGGCAAGTAGATAGACATTGTCCAAGGAGTCCATCTTTAACCCAGGTGTAAATATGAAATCTGTGATACAGCTATTTATGTCTGAAATCTAATGCTTATTTTTCACCCAAGTTACTGTGTATTCTGGCAAAGGGTCTCTCTGGGCTCTTACTTACTCATGGATGTCACATTACTAAATGATATTGTGCTAGACTTATCAAAAAAGTTTTCTGTGAACTAATCTAAATCATATTTTCTTTCTTTTTTTTGGAGGGGGGTACTAGAGATTGAACTCAGGGGCACTTAACCTCTGAGCCACACCTCCAGCCCTTTTTATTTTTAATTTTGAGACAGGGTCTCACTAAGTTGTTTAGGGCCTAAATTGCTGAGGCTTGACTTTGAACTTGTAACCTTCCTGCCTCAGCCTCCTGAGCTACTTGGATTACCTGTGTGTGCCATCATACCTGGATAAATTGTATTACCTATTGGAGCCTAAGTGATTTTTTCAAATAAGAAATTCTACTTTTCATGTATGTAAGTGGAGGAGGTAACTAGAAAGTTTTCTACCTTTAGATAAGTTAGTGGTATTTTTATTTCCCAGCATCTGTAAAACACTTTGGTGTTATAGGTTTTAATGTCCAGCTTAGCACCTTATTTATTTAACATGCACCCTGAGTCTTATTCTTGTGCTATTCTAATGGTATAAAGTGTGCTTCTTTTAATAAGATGATGTGATGGTATACACACTTTGAAAATAGGGAGGATTGGGTATTTAGTAATTTTTCTTAGGACCAAGTATTTTCAGAGTTGAAGTAGTCTTCAAATACCATTTCCCTTTTCCCCTGGCATTTTAAAGAAGACTGAGAATGTCCAAAAGAGAGGTCCTTTTCTTCCTCACAAACCTCCATTCCTAGGGTCTTCTCCTTAATGGTTAATACTTTTTCCCAGTTGCTAATGCCAAAATTTTGGACATCATCCTTGATTTTCTTTTTCTTTGAAAGTCTATGCCCAATCTTTCTAACAATCCTTTTGTTCCTGTGAACAGATTATGACGTCCATCATGTGTCACTTCCACCATCTCCATTACTAGCTCATCCAAACTACCTCCATCTCTTGCTTTTGTTGTAGTAGCCTCCCTGGGTCCCTGCTTCCACCTTTGCTCTCCTTTCTCTTCTTACAAAACAAGTAGAAAGCCACATGATCTGCCCTCGAAACCCTGCTTTCATTCCAAACACGCATCCTCCAGCTTCACCTCCACCCTCTCTCCATTTCCATCACACTGGTCTGTTTGTTCATCCTCACATATGTCAGGACTCAGGTCTTTGCACGAGCTCTTTCGAACCTCTGCAACACCTACATTACTCTTCTAGATGCCTGTGGGGTGGGCTCCCCCATCCAGTAGTGTTACCTTCCCATGAGGGAATCTTGACTTCCTTTAAAATTACAACTGTTTCCCTGGCACCCTCCACCATCCTTATTCTGTTTAAATTCTTTTTTCTTCTCCATCACTTAACAATTTCCAGCAGACTATGCAGCTTATTGATTTTTTTTTGTTCTCACTTTCTAGAATACCACCTCTATGAAGGTGGTTCAATGTTCAGTTCCCAACCTGGAATAATGTTGAATACACACCATATTCCAAATCATCATTTTAATTAAGTTACTATTTACTGTTAAAAAATTTCCATTTTCATCATTGGTCCTCCTCTGTATTCCTTGGGCATTTTAGCACAACAGTTATATCTTGACTTTTGGGTAGATTTAGAACAGAAAGAAGGAAAATGTGTTCAGGGAGCTGGAAGAGAGTATGCCAATGTTCCATGGTTTGAGAGCAGCATGTGAAGATTTGTGAGTAAAGGATTCAAGATGTAGGAAATGAAATGGTGGGAGAAAAACATGCATAGATTAATGGCAAACAGTATCAGGTGTCTGCATTTATTTCTGGGCAGTAGTGAGTCATTAAAAGTTTACACAAGGGTCAACTTGCTGATTAGTATTTTGGAAAGGAAAAATCTCTGCAATGTAAAATAAAAAAGATGAGATCTTCAAGTGTATTGCTGAATATAGAGAATAATTTTCCTTGCAACATAATTATCCTAAAACAGTACCCTGGACAGGTTGTAACTTAAATTAATTTGGACCCAAGTTACAGGCACAGCTACATTTGCACATATGAGTTGACTTATGCAAAATAAATGCCTTTGGACCATATCATAATTTTGGGAATTTTGTACTACTGATATCATGTTCTTGCTAACCATCACATCAGACAAATTATTACTGCATTTCCTGGTCATTTGACATATTTTATATTATTTATTGCTAAAGGGAAATTGATGAAATTAATAAATATTTACATTTCAGGTATTTTTTAAAATCTACATTCACAAAGAAAAATAACTAAACTTTTTCGTATGAAATCTACTTGCCTTGTGAAAACAAAGACTTTGTGGCAGAAAAAAAAGTAGCCCCTAGTGGAAGAAATTTTATTTTTAGAGGCAGTTGTTGGAGGACGATCTTGGAGAGATCGTTTTTAGGTTGTCAACAGTGATTGCAAATTTCCAGGTAAAGAAATTTGAACAGTCTCTGGAAATGGGCACACGTTCAATTAAAATGTTTTAGCAAATTTAGAGAGAGTCGGATAGTTTTTCATCTTTATCTCAACTTCCAGCCCATCAAAAGAGTTTAGCTTTAATTGCCTCTTGTAGGAATTAATCTGTGTGGAAACATATCTCTAAATAGCCAGAGAGGCCATGCCCAAACGTGAAGCCAATCTTCTCTCCACACTTGCAAGTGCCCCAAAGAGATTTGCTCACATGTAAACAGACTCCTATAGGGTTCACATTAGTAGAGGTAGCAGAAACTTACTTTAAACCGTGCTTTCAGAAATTCTAGTAAGTTTTCTGTCAGTTGGGATTCTTGGTTCCAAGCAACAGAAGCTGACTATTTATTTTAAGCCCAAAAGGATTTCACTGGAAGATGGGTGAGGAGGAGAGGGAACACAAATCGCTGGAAAGGTAGACACGCTGATGGAAAAAGTTTACAGAAACCAGGGAGTTTGGAGGGAAGCAGAAACCACCATCTGTTTTATGCATGGCTATCGCTGCTGCAGGGAGTCTGGTGTTCAGACTGGGAGTCTTCAATCTTCATGATTCAGGCTGTCAGAGCAGGCAGTGGTGTTGGAAAACTCTGCACCTTTCTGTCCTTAGCGGGAGGTGACAGTACAAGGTGGTCCACTGCCAAGATGATACCCAAAGAAAAGTGCTATCCAAATAGAGATCAAAATGTTCCTGGGAAACTGGGGCAAGATTGGATAGTCTCAAAATAATCAACATACTACATTTTTTTTGTTTGTTTTTGCTTTTAAAGAGAGAAGGACACTGAGAGAGAGAGAGAGAGAATCAATTTTTATTGAGTTTTTCACCTGGCTTTCGTTGCTCTGACACTTAGTTGTGTACATGGATGCTGGAGTTTGAACTCGTGTATCTGTGCATGCTGGGCAAGTGCCATAACCGCTGAGCCACTGCTCCAGCCCCCTACATTTTGTATTTTATTGCTTAAAGCTTTGCTTTTCTTAGAAAAACTGGTAGAGTGAGGGATAAAGGTTTTGCCTTTGTAAATGGGTTCAACATATCTATGTATCTTTTTCTATTCATATAGTATGTAGATTTTTCTGTTCTTGTAGAAAAAGAGCTGCAGATTAAAATGGGAAATTTGACAGAAACCAAATTTACTGTCTGCTTGCACTAATTTAGGATTATCTGTAGTACCATTGACTCAAAATGGTTGGTTTGAATTATGCTGGAATTGCTCTATTTTCCTTGCACATCACTTTTAAATTGCTAATAAGAGGGAGACAGTTTAGACACAAAAAGTCCTTATGCGTTTTCTTTCAGATCAAGTTAGGATCTAAAGGAACTACTGGTTGAAACGTAGTTATATGGGCACACACACATATACACATACAGATGTACATATGAATATGTTTATGTATTTTATTTAATATCCTTAACTATTGAGTCAGTTGCAGGCTTCAGGCCTCTTAACGCTTCAGTATTTCATAAGAAGAAAATATTCTTTTATACAACCAAAGCACATTTATCAAAATCTTAAAATTGTTATATATTCAGTACTATACTGTAATCTATAAATCTTTGTCAGATTTCACCAACATGTCCTTTGGTGAAATTTTCACCAAGATGTCATTGACCAGATATTTGTCATAGCAAATAAAGAAAATCTCAGCTACTGTGTAGTATTCTATAGTCATGTCTTTGTTTCCTTTGTAATATAAATACTTACTCATTGATCTGGAAAAACTTTGTATTTTCAGGTAATGAATGTTTTTAGCTAGGTGTGGTGAAACACATCTACCTGTAATCCCAATAGTTTGGAGGCTGAGGGAAGAGGATTACAGGTTTAAGGCCAGCCTCAATAATTTAGTGAGGTTGTCAGCAACTTAAGAAACACCTGCCAAAAAATAAACAAATAAAATGGACTGGGGATATAGCTTGGGGGTAAAGTGCCCCTGGGATCAATTCCTAGCACTTCTCAAAAACTAAAAATAAAGTATGGCTATTTTTTACATAATATGAGGCACAATTTAGTAGAATGTCCCTCATTTTGGGTTTGACTGTTAATTCCTTACGGGTGGACTTGGGCCATGTGTCCTGCCAGGAGGATAATGAAGTGTTCTCGGTTCATCAGGAAGCATACAAGGTCAAGTCCCATGCTGGGGCTGTTGACTTGTCTCTTGACTGACTTGGTCTCTTCTGGGATTCATCACTGTAAAGGTACTATTTCTTTCATTTATAATTAGGTACTTAGTGGAGAGATATTTGGGAAAAAATGGAAGTAACCTGTTGCTTCTCAAACTTTACCTACTGATTTTAGTGTCTATTGCGAATTCTTGCCTAATGCCGATTTTTCTAATTATTTCCTCTGCATTTATTAGCTATGTTATATTGTAAGGAAGAATTTTTCTTATTTGTTTACCTATTCGTTTGTACCACGGTGGACTTAATGGATGCTTATCCTCTGAGCTATAAGCCTCTAATCTCATTATTTATTTTAATGCTCAGCTCAGCCTAGTTTGCCCTATGGTAACCCTTTAAAGGTGACTCTTATGAGATCCTATGTTTCTTTGCCTCCCTCAGGTAGGAAGATACTATATTTATTCTCTATAGGAAAGTGCTTTACGAATTATAGCTGCTTAGTAACTACATTAATTTTGTCAGTAATCTACACATTATTTCCTCTGAAAATTTTCACCTTAGCCTTTTGTAAAATTTGCCTTCAAAATAAACTTCTCTAGAAAGCAAACTCAAGGAAATATGCAAGACTGTTTATTTTCATACTGAGATGACCATGGATTGAACAAAATTCAAATTTTTTCTAGTTTTATCTAAATTGTATTTGGCTTTTCTCCTTTTAAAAATGATTTGTTTTTTATGTATGATTAATTTTATGTAATGTAATTTGCGAAATTTAGAGTAAGAGTTCAAGTGTGTTGTTGTGTGAAATAGGATGAAGACAAATTATTTTTTGTGTAACCTAGCCATTTTGCCATCCTGAGGGAAGCTGAGAACCTTAGAGCAAGATGAGTGACACTAAAAATTTTCTTCCACAATTAATTCTCTTCTCTCATATCCTCCTTTGGAGCTGATTTAGAAACTTCTTTGGTCTGTGCTAATCACCATACTTCCTATATAGATAATTTTGTTTTAAATTGTCATCATTCACCTCATTTTTCCTTTATAAATTTTTTAAGAGAGAGAGGGAGAGAGTTAGAGAGAGAAAGAGAGAATCAACTCTATTTAGTTTTTTATCTGGCCTTTGTTTCTCTGACACTTAGGTGTACATGTGGTTCTGGGGTTCGAACCAGGGTCCTCATGCATGTTAGCAGCCCCCTTTATAAATTTTATTTTAAAGTTTAAAAAAGGACAAAATACCAAATGCCAAAATACTATTCATACCTTGAACGTTATCTTTTTTCTCAGTACTGGGGATTTAACCTGGTCAGGCTGCACCACTGAGCTACAATTCCAGCCCTTTTTATTTTTCACTTTGAGACAAGTTCTTGCTAAGTTGCTTAGGGTTACCTTGAATTTGAAATCCTCCTTCTCCAGCTTCCAGTCCCTAGGAATACAGGTGTGAGCCTCTGCAGTACCTGGTTTATATTTTGAATATATTTTAATACAATCATTTAATTTTCTTTCTTTCTTTTCTTTGTGGTACTAGGGTTTGAAACACAATGGAACTCTTCCACTAAGCTATATCCCTGACCCCCATCACCTTATTTTTTTTTTAAACTTTTTGAGACAGTGTTTCACTAATTGCTCAGGCTGGCCTCAAACTTGTGATCAATCTGCCTCAGCTTCTAGACCCAAGTTATTGAGAGAAACCTTCAAATTAACCCAGAGAAGTGTTTCGTGAGGACAAGATGTTAACTCATCCAACATTACAGAGAGTGGTTATTTGTGGTGGGCACTGTGCTCACAGCTTAAGTTACTGTATCATCTTCAAGTGACTAACAGTGTAGTTGGAAAGATACATAAGCAAAAAAGTCTCCCAAGCCAAGGGCAGTGAACCAAGTGTTCTGAGAGGGAGGGAGAAGCACTTTCTTTGCCTGGAGGAAGCTGGTGAACAAGATGCTTTTGAAAACAAGTGCAAATCAATGTGTCCAAGAGTAGATTTTGTTCATATCTTTTTAAGTGGTTGAAGTCAAATGACAACTTAATCTAAAAGAGACTGTAGTTTATTCGAAGAACTCATTGATCCTTTCAAATCACAACAAAGATAATTGTATGACCACTGTTCGGTTATATAATGTTCCATTTGACAAATGTGCTCTTGTATGATGGGGTGACATAATGGTCAAATAAATGGACAGAAGTAGTAAATGGAGTCTATTTAGAATGTTACAAAGACTTTTGATTGGTTTTTTATGACATTATTAGAGTGTTATGAATTCTTCACATTAAATAATAAAAACAATACTAAGTCAGGTGTTCGTGTACATCCAACAAGGGGATGCATGGGATAAACTTCATGAGTGTATGAAATCCTTTAAATTGTAAGTCAACTTGTGAGTTTCACAAAAAAAGAACTTTCTCTGAAAGCATCCTTAGCTTTTATTGTATTTTCATGGGTGCCTCAAATCCTCCTCCATGACAAAGCATGTGTGAAGTATGTTGAAAATACCACTGACTTGAACTGTAGATCTATACAAGTTACAGTCAGTAACCAATAATTTAATCTTTCAAAGCCTCAGTTTCTTCAATTCCAAAATAAGATCTTTATTAAGGCCAAGAATCCTCAGTGGACCTATCTCAATTGACAAATAAAGAATTTTGCAAATTTAGGTGGACACAGGTGGTGTTTTTTGGTCCATACGGTGACTCTCACTGTGTATTGGGAAATTTGGAACCTGATTTTCAGTTTCCATTGAAAAATCTGAAGGCCGCTAACTCTGGGCCCACACTACTGCACAGCAGCCTTCCGGAGCAGCTCAGTGCTAATGCATGTGGGCAGCCACTGCCCTCAGGTTCTCCAGAAACTGTGCTCTCACACCAGCCAGCACTGCTCCCATGTATTCTGTTTCTGCTCTGGGAGCATTTGACCTAGTATCCTCAGGTATGCACAATATACCCTTCAATTAGGGAAGCGGAATGGATCCGATCACAGAGAGGTGATCTAATATTAAAAATATGTGACCTCAGTTTGCCTTTCTTTAGTGAATGCCTGAATCCTGAGGCTCTCTCTGTTCCTGTGTGTACCCTGATTTGGAAGTATATTTACCATTTGTTACTGAAAAAGTTTTTCTTGCTGGAAATGGATTACCAACTTGCAGGGTACATCTTGTATAACACCGTGAAGCATTTGCTGTCCACCAATATTTTAGGATGCTTTGTTATACCAGATGTAGTAAATTCCAACTTAGACTACAGACAGTAGTCTGAAAATATTGAAAAGGATATGATAGGGGCTGGAGTGGTAGTTCAGTGGTTACAGCGCTTGCCTGGCATGCTCGAGTATGCAAGTTCAAACCCCAGGACCACATACACAGTGAAGTCTTGGAGCAATGAAAGCCACATGAAAAACTAAATAAAATTTATTCCCTCTTTCTCTCTCTCTCTCTCACTGTTCCTCTCTCTTAAAAAATAAAAGCATATGATAAAACTTCTGAGAACCTATTTGCTCACAAGTAAAATGAAACGTAAAGTGATTGTGCATTTTAAGTAATTTCATTAACTAGTTCAGGGATTCACAGTTTTCTCTATAAAACATAAAATGTATATGCCAAATATTTGTTTTGCGGGCCATATAGTTTCCATTGGAAGCACATAAAGTCACTTTAGACAGCATATAAATACATAAACAAATGATTGTGGATGTGCTCAAATAAAACTTTATCTAGATAACAGGCAGCTTTGGCCTGGGAGTTTAGTTTGCCATCTCATGGGGTGGGTATTCATTAGCTTGTGGTGTCAGGGCTTACAGACTTGGAGTATGATCACAAAGATTAAAACAGGAGACTGCGATAGGAGTTATTTGAAAAGAATACCCGCAGGAAAAAAATGGTCTGGAATTGTTTAACTCCACTAAAAGGAGGTTGACGGACAATATAATTTATCTTTGGCATAAAAAATAATTTATTGACAATGAGACTGGTTGCATTTTAGGTTCATTTATTATTAAGTAGCACTGCAAGATGAACTAGGAAAGTAGAACTGTTTGAAAATAAAAGTTGTAACCACATTGGACAGAAGCAGGCAATTATCCTTAGGTTCTTTCAAAATCCCTAGCATGTATTATCTGTTCTCTAAAGATCTCCTACAGGTTATTTTGCAGGAGGAATTCTAAGATTATATATCTACATTTCATGAAGTCATTTGTTTATATAATGTGTCACTGATTTAAGGTAATTACTGCAGCAATTTTAATTTTAATAGTGGTCTATTTCACTTATATCAAAGAGATAAATATAATAATATGACACCAGCATTGGGAGCGACTTTTAAGGATATCTAGTTTAAACCTTTCATATTTAGCACAGAGTAACTAGGACTCTGGCTTGGGTTCCAGTGCCCCCAAAAGATAATTACAACTTCAAGTAGGTTGTTTATTTTACAAAACTAACTTCTAAAATTAGAGGGATTTTTTAAAGATCAAACCAAATTGATCTTGAACTCAGCATACACAAATACGTGTTGGAAAACCAAAAAAAAAAAAAAAAAAAAAAAAAAAAAAAAAAAAAAAAAAAAAAAAAAAAAGAAGAAGAAGAAGAAAAAAATAAATAAAATTGATTTTCTCTTTCTCTCTCTTCCTCTCTTTAAAAAAAATAGAAAGAAAGTGAATTCAGGTTTCCTAGATCTACTTCACCAAAAGCTTTATCACTGAGTAAAACCCATTTAAATTCAAATATCCAATTCTTTTCAGGGGGGCCATACTCTGATCATTCTGATAGCTGCATCTTTCATTTCTTCCTCCCTCTCACTCCTTCCCTTCCTCCCTCCCTTCCTTTCTTCCTTCCTTATTTAATTGACACATAATATTTGTACATATCTATGGGATTCAGTGTGATTTTTATTGATACACAAATACGATGTATGATGATCAAATAAGGGCAATTAGCATTTCCATCTAAACATCTAAACATTTATCATTTATTTTTCTTGGGAGCCTTCAAACCCTTCCTTTTTAGTTCTACCTAGAATATGAAATCATGAACTGTAGCAACCCTACTGTGTTATAGAATCCTACAAATTATTCATTATGTCATTGTATTTTGCTACCTGGTATTCGGCTTCATGCTATCTTCTTAACCTCTAATGATTTCTATTGTCAACTTTTATGAAATCAATTTTTTCTTTAGTTTGCACATATGATTGAGAATATGTCTTACTGTACTTGACTTATTTAGCTTCATATATTGTCTTCCAGTTCCAACCACATTGCTATAAATGACAGTATTTCACCCTTTTATGGCTTAATAATATTCCATTCAGTATATATGTGTACCCCACTTTCTCTATCCGTTCGTTCATCAGTAGACTCCCAATTGTTTCTGTCTCTTGTCTGTTTGAATACTGTTGTAAAACCATGAAGGTGCGGGTAAATCTCCCATATTGGGATATTTATCCAGTGTTGGGATAGCTGGATCATACGGTAGTTCTATTTTTAGCTTTTTGAGCTACTTCCATATGATTTCCATAATAGTTGTACTATTTACATTTTCACCAGTAGTGTGCAAGGGTTTCCCTTTCTCCACATTCTTGTCTGCATTATTTTTGTCTTTTTTATTGTAGTTATTATAATTGGAGTGAGATGATATCTAATTGTGGTATAGGTTTACATTTCTCTGATGATCAGTGATGTTGCATAGTTTTACATGTATACCTGTTGGCCATCTGTGCATCTTCTTTTAAGAAACGTGAATTCGGATCCATTTTCAATCGGGTATTTAACAGATGATTATTATTTTCTGCATTTCTGGTGTATTCTTTACATTAACTCCTTGTTGGAGGAATTGTTCTCAAATAGTTTTTCCAACTCCACAGGTTATCTAATCACTTAATTGTTTTCCTTTGCTATACAGAGACTTCTTAGTTTGATATGATCTCATTTGCCTGATTTTCCTTTGTTGCTTGTACTTTTGAGGGCTTATTAAATATTTTTACTTATGCCAAAGTTTTAAGGTGTTTCCTCTGCTTTTTTCTATTAGTTATGCAGTTTCTGGTGTTGCATTTAGGTAATTGATCCATTTTGAGTTGAATTTGTAATTGGAGAGAGAGAGGGTCTATAGTTTCATTCTTCTGCATATGAATATCCAGTTTTCCCAGTATTGTTGTTGGAGACTGTCCTTTCTCTAATGTATATTTCTGGCACCTTTGTCAAAGTCAATGGACTGTAAATGTGTGGATTTATTTCTGGGTTCTCTTTTCTGTTCCAGTGATCTCTGTGTCAGTTTTTATGCCTGTGCAAGGTCACTCTAGCTTTGTAGTGTGTTCTGAGGTCAGGTATTGTGATGCTTTCAGGTTTGATCATTTTTCTTAAGATTGCTTTACCTATTCAGGCTCTTTTGTGGTTTCATGAGTTTGAGGATTGTTTGGTCCAGTTTTGTGAAGAATGTAAATTGGTATTTTGTTGGGGGCTGCATCAAATCTGTAATTTTCTTTGGGTAGTTTGGAAATATTAATTTTTCTAACCTATAAACACAATGTCTATTTTTGGTGTGCCCTATTCAATTTCTTTCACCAGGATTTTATGATCTTCATTGTAGTATATTTTGTTTCCTCAGTTAAATTTATTTCTAGATATATTTGTAGCTATTGTGGATGAGCTTCCATTTTTATTTCTTTTTCTTCAAGTTCATTACTAGTATAAAAAATGCTTCTGATGTTTTATGTTGATTTTTATATCCTATAGCTTTACTGTATTTGTTTATCAGTTCTAGTAGTTTTTTGTCAAGTCTTTGGGTTTTTCGGTATAAGAAATTATGTTGTTTGGAAATTGTGATAACTCAATTTCTGCTTTTCCTCTTTGGATGTCCTTTCTTTCATTTGCGTTATTGCTGGCTAACACTTGTACTTCTGTTGAATAACGTAGCTGAAAGTAGATATCCTTATTTTCTTCCTCATCTTAGAGGAAAAAGAATTATAGTTTGTCCTGTTTCAGTGTGGAGCTGGCTATGAATTTGTATGATTACTATTGTGTTCCCACTTTTTTGAAGGTTATCATGAAAAATGTCAAATTTTATCAAATGCTTTTTCTCCATCTATTGAGATGATCATGTTTTTTTGTCCTTCATTCTGCTGATGTGATGTATTATGTTTATTGATTTCTGTATGTGGAATCACCCTTGCATCCCTGGAGTAAGTCCTAATTATGGTGTTCAATCTCCTTCTTTTTTTTTTTTTTAAAGAGAGGGGGACAGCAAGAGAGACAGAGAAAGAGAGAAATAACTAGTTTTTCACATGGCCTTAGCTGCTCCAACACTCAGTTGTGTACGTGGTGCTGGGGTTTGAACCCAGATCCTCGTGCTTGCCAGACAAGCGCCGAAACCCCTGAGCCACCGCTCCAGCCCTATGTGTTCAATCTTCTTGATGTACCCTTTGATTGTGTTTTCTAGTTGAGACTCTTTATACCTATGTTTATCAGAGTTATTAGTTTGTTTTCCTTTGTTGTTATGCTCTTGTTTGGTTATTAGTGCAATGCTGGAATAATAGCATGGTTTGGAAATGTTCCCCTCCCCCTCATCCAATTTTTGGAGTAGTTTGAGAATTGGTTACTTCATCTTTAAAAGTGTGGTAAAATTCAACATTGAAGCCATTCAGTCCTGAACTTTCTTGGTTGTAAGACGTTTTATTATCAAGTCATTGTTGTAGCCCATTATTGGTCTATTCAAGCTTTCTGCATCTTCGTTGTTCAAGTTTGGTAGGTTATGTATATCTGGAAATTTATCTCTTTTTTCCCCTACATTTTCCTATTTGTTGCTGTGTAGTTGTTCATGATATTTCCTAACGATCTTTTGTATTTATATGCTATCAGTTTTAATGTCTTCTTTTTATTCATTTATTTAAAGAGAGTGAGAGAGAGAGAGAGAATCAATTTAATTAATTTTTTCATCTGGGTTTGTTTTTCTGATACTTCGTTGTGTATGTGGTGCTGGGGCTCCAGCCTGAGTCCTTGTGGTACAAGCCAGGCAACACCATAATTGCTGAGCCACTGCTCCTGCCATTGTCTCCTTTTTAGTCTCTGATTTTATATATTTGAGAATTTTTTTTTTTTGATCCCAGGGATTGAACCCAAGGGAGCTTAACTTCTGAGACACATCCCCATCCCTTTTTATTCTTTATTTTGAGACAGGGTCTCAGGTACAGATTAGAAGAAGGTATCTTCTGCAGCTATTGGATGGAGTGTTCCATAAAAGTTCGTTAAGACTATTTGGTCTATTATACAGTTTGTTAAATTGGTCCATTTGTCATTATGTAGTGACTGGCTGGCTTGCTTATTGATTGACTGATTGATTGATTATGGGGATTCAATCCAGGGACTCCTGCATGCTAGGCAATCATTCTACCACTGAGCTGCAGCTACATCTCAAGCCCTCTTTATCTTTTTTTATACTTTCTACCTTAATATGTATTTTGTCCAATGTAAATGTAAGTATTCCTGCTTCCTTTGGTTTTCTTTCACATGGAATATCTTGTTCTATCCCCTCACTTGCAATCTATGTATGTTTTATTAGTGAAATGAATATCTTTCAGGTAACATATTGTTGGGTCCTTCTTTTAAATCCATTTAGTCAGTCTTAATCTTTTAATTGGGAAATTAATTCATTTATAGTCAAGGTTATTATATGTAAATAAGGACATGCTCTTTTGTTGATTTTGAGGGTTGTTTTGTATATTTATGATTTCTTCCTTTGTTATTGTTCATCTTTGGAGTTTGTATTGATAAGATTTGATTCTTTTTGTGTTTTATGTATCTGCAATATGAGTGAGTTTTAGATTTTCTTATGTTTTCATGATGGCAATCTTGTCCTTTTACTTCTACTGTAGAATTTCCTTAAATATATTGATCATGTTTGGTCTACCGGTGATAGATTCCCTCAGCTTTTGCTTGTCCTGGAAAATTTTATTTCCCTTTTGTTTCTGAAGAATAGCTTTCCTGGGTGAAATATCCTAGGTTGGCAGATTTTTGGTTTTGTTCTTTTAGGAACTTGAGTACAGTATGCCTTTCTCTTCTATTGATTCCAGGTGGAATAGTGTGGCATTTATGCCAACAGATCTATCATGGGGATCTATGATGGGGATTCTCTTCTATTCTTTTAGTCTTTGGCAGTTTGGCTGTGATTTACCTCAGATAACCATTATGTTTTGTTTTGTTTTTTTTTTGACAAAATCACTTGGAATCCTTTGAACTTCCTGGACCTGATATCTGTATCTTTCCCAATGATTGGAAGATTTACAGTCATCATTTTGTTAAATAGCTTTTATATGCTATTTCCTCTTTTTCTGACAACACTGATAAGTATTTGTTTGATTAGTTGTGTTCTATAAATTTTTTGGCTTTTTTCATACTTTTTAGGGTTTTGTTGTCATTGGTGTGTTCCCTGTTATTTCAAAAAATCTGTCTTTAAGCTCATCTTCTGCTTGAGATAGTCTATTGTTGAGTTTCTCAATTGCATCTTTATTTCATTTACTGAGCTCTTCAGCTCTGAAATATGTCCTTTTAATGATCTGTATGTCTTTGCTGTATTTCTCATTCTGCTCACAAATTGTTTTCCTGATTTTGTTCAATTTTCTGTCTATATTCTCTTTAATCTCAACGACTTTCCTTAAAATCATTATTTCAAACTTTCTTTCAGGCAACTCATCTCATTTCTTTTCTTTGGGTTCTGTTGCTAGAGAGTTGCTGTGTAACTTTGGAGGTGTCATGTCACTTTCCTTTTTTATGATTCTTGTGTCCTCACATTGATATTTGCACATCTGGCAGATCAGTTTTCCCTGCCAAATTTATAGGTCATCTTTCATAGTGAAGACTTCTTCCCGGAGATGTGTCTCAGAGTGTTATTTGGGTGGGCCGTGTTGGCTGTGGTTCCAGGTGGAATAGTGTAGTGTTTGTGTAGCTATTTCGGCTGGATTCATCATTGGCGATTTCTGTATATGTCACAATGGCCTAGGCTGCAGATGTTTGTGGGATTGATCAGCCAGTGGAAAAGTAGCTCTGTTCCATAGGGCTGATGTACCATTGGCTCTGGACTTGGTACATCCACCTGTGACCTTGAGGGTACCCTTCAGTTTCCTTGAATCATAGCGGGGCCAGTGTGTCCAGGGCAGCATGGCACAGTGTGCCAGATAGCGGAGGACAGGTTCCTTTGGGTGTCTGAGGGCCATATGGGGGTCAGGCTGCACCAGTGGGTCCAACCATGGCACTCATCAGTGTCTGAGGGTTGTGCAGGTGCCTTCTCAGGATCTCAAGGACAGACTTCCTCAAAGTGCACTCCCCAGCTGTATCCTGGGTCTAATGTTATGTGTACAGAATCACTTGGTGGCCTTGGCATGACAAACTGCTCAGGTTTGGTTGCAGAGCTTCTTCCTGGATGCCTCTGTAGGATAACCACTCTGGGTAGGGTGACTGGCCTCTTCCCAAAACATAGGAGGGTGAGGATGGCCACTTGGGTAGTTCATAGGACCAAGTAGCCTGAGCTCTTAGGGGTGCTCTCCCAGCTGCTTTACAGAACTCGGAATGGGATAAATCTCAAGATGAAACTGTGCAGCTGGAGCTCATGTCAGGGAGGGCATGGGCTAAGCTCTTTTCCCAGGGTATGTAGCAGCGCACATTCCCCAGCAACTTTCTAAACTGGGCGCAGGTATGGCTTATGTAAGTTGTGTAGACTTCTTTAGCAGCAAATAACTTCAGGTGTCTGTGGTGTCAGCAAGTACTGCTAGAGCGCTCTTGATCATCCTTTCCCCACCACCTTGACACGAGAGACAGAGCGGTAGATGTTGCGTTCTCAGATCCCATTTTTATATGACTACTATGAGTCTCTGCTTTACAACGTATCTTTCCCATATCCCTGCACTCTAGTGTTCTGTCTCAAACACACCAGTGGGGACAGGGTTTTTTTTGTTTTTTTTTCTTTTTGTTTGTTTTTGGTTGTTGTTGTTGTTGGAAGAAAGCATACCAGACGCCTCTGGTCAGACATCTTGCTGATGACTGCTTCTTTTTTCCCCCTAATATGGGCTATGTGAGCTATTCTCTCCATCTGAAAAACAGGAAAAAGAAGACTCCGATCTTGGAGACTGCCATCCCATATAGAAAGCTAAGGGTTAATTCTATTGTGTAATAGTCTTGTGGGGGAGAAGCAATAGGGAGAGGAATGTGATGGCTGCATTGTACATATTAGATGGTAAATAAATTTTAATAGAGAAGAACTCTTTCTATTAGAGGGATTAAATGTGAGCAGAATTGCAAATTAAAATTTCATCTGAGAATATCTGTGTCTTGTGAGACTTTATATCAGACAAAAATATGAGGTATTTCTTTCCCAGTGTAGATCTAGTGTGTGTGTGTGTGTGTGTGTGTGTGTGTGTGTCTAAATAGGTGTACTTACCTTATCAGTGCAATTGTACTTTACCACCATCTCTTCCACCTGTGATTAAAGTGGCTCCCTTTAAAGTAGTGAAACAGAGTGGCTTTGACACTTTTAACCCACATTTAACTAAGGAATTCCACATTCACCCAAGAAGTTTTTTGAATTTTTAAATTGGATTTACAGCATCAGTCAGTTTGTAGCTGCTTGAGTTCTCTTGTAATGGTTTGTGTGTGAGTTATCAATCTATGAGAAGAGTCAGTCTCATTACATTAGTCACTCCATTATGTGAGCAAAACTATTTCTTTCCAGCTTACGCACCTGTGTGTACAGATTTGATCCTGAATAGTGCTGGGTATTTCTGAAAGTTAATTTCGCCCGTACGAAATTTCTGCCATGGATACCAGAGAAATGTGTTGTGGTTGCTGATTGCAGTTTCAAAAGAGGAGTTCCAGAACTTCTGTGCAACAGGCACTTCATGTATGGAGGACTAATCTCCTTAAGAGGAATCGTAGCTGATACATATGTTTTTAAAAATTATAAAACATGGAGTATAATTTACAGACAGTAAATACACAGATCATAAGTGTATAGTCCAGTAGGTTTTGCAAATTGCATTTAGTTTGGTAACCTAGAGCCCTGTGAAATGTAGACCATCCCACCTCATGGGGCTTCAAGCTGCTTTCCTTCATTCGTGAATTTAAACCTCACCATAGCACAGGACATCAGTGTTCTGGTTTCTTCCACCGGAGGTGCCCGGAACGTCGTAGGAATGACATCATCAGGCATGCCCTCCATTATCCCTCCATTATTTCTAGCTCCTTTGCTTCAGCAGGATGTTTTCTGAGATTCACCCATGATGCTGTGTGGATCAGCAGTTCACTCATTTTTATTCCTGAGTATGAATCCATTGTTATGAGCTCTTGTATTATGATGTAACTTAAAACCGTATGAAAAATGGATTACCTTCTTAGAAATTAAAGACTAAGGCCACATTTAAAGGATTTTCTCCACCATGTAGACCAATTCTTTAATATATCCTACTATAAAAGGTATTTCTATATAAAAATATTCTAATCACAGTGGCAACTAGCAGTTCACATATTTCAGCATAAATATTTTGGGATAAACGTTGTATTGAGGTCTTATCATTTACGTATCTAATGTTTATTAATTTTGTGAAATCCATACTTATTCAGAGGCTGCTACATGATAAACATACTGTATGAATTTTCTCTTATTTTCAAGTGATATCTAAAGCTCTAAAAGAAATGGGGCATTAGTAATTGATTTGAATCTATATGTTATGATAAATGATTATCAGTCTTAATATTAGTAAGTCACCTTATAGGCTGATGAAAATGGGAAAAAATGTTATGCAGATGTAAAATCTGTTAGAAAGTTCAGGTACTGAGAAAAGTGAATTCCGTTGCAGCATTTTTCAAAACCAGTTTGTCCTGGAGGCTTTCTTTCCTGCTTGTTGTTGAAAAATGGACTCCATGGGGTGGAAGCATCATGGAGATTTTAATTAAGTTTTAATTAAATGTTTTCCATGGTTTTGCATAATAAGGAGATAATATCATATCTAATTCCTGCAAAATCTAACATGCATCTGGGTAATCAACACATGAGGAATCTCTAAGCATCCACATAATTTAGTACTATTTCTATTAAGTGTATTTTAAAAGGACAGTCCTTACAATGTCTCTAAATATGTTAACTAAATTGGCAAACTTAGTAGAGCACAACAGGAGAGAATTTTTTTAACTTTATTTTAAATTTCCCTGGTTCATTATAGTGCCAATTTAATAATTTAATCTTTCTGAAATTTGTGTATTTTTGCATTTGGTAATAAAAAATTCTCACTTAAGCACTCTTCTGGATTTATTAGAAATATAAGGAGATGGAATATAAAGTGTGTTGAATTACTTTACACTGTGGGAATGTGTCAGAAGTTACCTAAATTCTTTTTTTTTATAATTGTAAAGTTCCATAAAGTTGTGACTGGGCTGACATGAGATGATATTTGACAGATGATATTTTCACACATCCCCTGGAACCCATACTTTACAATGATCAACTAACAGAATTGAACATTTAATACATACCATAGTTGTGTCATTTTTACATTTTTCAGAGATTGTATGCCTCATGCAGGTGAAGGTGACTTGTACCCCTCCTGACTGCTGAAAACCTCTAGTTTAAAAACCAATAGCATGTAATAAGACCAGTTGATCAAGCAGGTATTGAATTTTTACTGTTTGCCAAGGACTGTAGTAACTACTAGGAATACAAAGAAGAATAATGCAAGATTCCTCACTTCCTTTTCCCTATGCAGCTTTTCTCCTTACTCTTTTTAGCTTTTCATTCAGTATGTATTTATAACCCTAATTTCAAGGCCTATGTTTTCACTATAAATGAATAGATTGGGCTAGATGATTCTAAAATCTCTTCCAATTCTGCAATTCAATGCCTTCAAAATCTATGCTTTAAATACTAACATGAATGTGTGCAAATAATGAGACAGGTTTTGCTGAGAAATGCAGAAAGTTTGAAATTATATACAAGATCAAGAAACGAGGCTTTGGAGTGGGACAGGCCTCTAGCTACAAATTTTGATAACACTTGGGTAAGCTATGAAATCTGTTTGAATTTATGTCTGGAGAAATCCATTAAATGGGGACAAAAATACTACTTTACTGTATAGATTGTTGTGAGGACTAAATGAGATAATGCATATATATACACCATTTAAACACATGTCAGAATATAACGAGCTCAAAATAAGTATTAGTCATTGTTTAGGTACAGTAAATATAGATAATTTGCATATGTAGAAGAATATCACTAAATATTCTCATATTAGGTAAAATGCATTTGTCTTTATTTCATAAAAGAAGTAAAGAGAATTTGGTGATGTTGACAAAATAAATTGTTTTTCTGTCTATCCTAGTTACATTCCTGTCAAGAACAACACTGAGATTCTTTTTCTTTCTTTCCTTCCCATACTGGGAATGAACCCAGAGGTACTCTACCACTGAGCTGCACCCCACAGCTCCTCCCACCACCTTGCTTTTTAAAAACTTTGAGACAGGGTCTTGCTAAATTGCCCCGGTTATACTTGAACTTGTGATCCCCCTGCCTCAGCCTCCCAAGTCGCTGGAACTACATGTTTGTTCCATTGTGCCTGGAGAGACACAGATTCTCTGCTGGCAGAAGACCACACCACAGTAGAACCATCTTATCTCTTGTATCCCCATTGCTCAACACAACACTGAACTCAACAACTCTACATGTTTGCTGAAATATTGTAGAAATGGTTGACTGACCCAATAAAGGAAAATGATTCTACAGGATCATCTGGCATTAATATATTGGATAAAGACAGCATTTTTCCCAAGGCAATATTAGTAAATGGTTGAAGAAAGGCCAGAATCCAGATTTGCCTACGTGTTGGTGTTGGATTTTTCTAATCCTCTGTTTCCTACAATGACACAAATAGATGGGAACATGTTCCATTAGAGTGGCTTTATAAAATATGATACAGTTATATTTTCTACTTATTCACAGCAAGAATCCCAAGTACTAACGGAAACAGTTAGCATTAGTTTTCCTATTTTATATTTAGAACATGTGGGACTAGGAGAAAAACAGATGACCTGGGATTGCAAGTCGAGTTTTAGTAAATCCAATAAATGTGACTGTTCACAGAGACAATTATAATGTTACTTCATCTACCTAGAGTCTACGATGGTCTCATGACCCTGAAGGGCACCTTCTAACTGAGCTCTTAGACTCTTGAACTCCCCTGGACCTGTTATGGCTAAGAAGATTCCCTTTGAGATCCCATTAAGATTCCCTTTGAGATCTTGATATAAAACCCATGAGCATCTATGATTAAAAGTTATAGCACTGGGTCCAAGTCTTGCTTCCTTTTCTATGTCTTTAATATTGATCTGAGTTTGGGCCAGAATGGCGTTAGTCTCTTAGGAGAGATACTGGGTGTGAAAGAGTATTTCTGGGAGAGATGAAGATTGAGACTTGTGAATTCAAATTGGCACTGGTGAGGTTAATTCAGCAGCTGGGTGTGGAAGAGCATTGTGATATTGAGCATGGCAGCGCACCAGCACTCATGGGTCTGGAGTTTTAAACATATCTTATTAGAAAATAAAATTATGCATCCTTCTGATGCCTCTGACCCCCATATTCTATATGTGGAGTCAGATAGAAATTAGAAATAAAACAGGGAACTAAAAAAACTGCCAGTAGGAAAATCAGTTGAAATAATCCAGATGCTTCTGCCATTTTAAAGGTCAAATCTGGTTGGCTCATAAAGCCCAGAGTGGTGTGAAAGGAGATGTTTAATAAATCTTGGAATTTGGTAGTAGAAAAAAAGTAGTGAATTTACAGACCGTAAGCTTGGTTACTTGGATTGTCACAGTATGCCATCTAAGAGTGGAAAAGATTTCTTCCAGCTGTAAAATTGTGGGTTAAAAGAAATGTCACACTTTAACTTTTTTTTTTCCTATTTAAATGAATACCCATATGCTCTGAATGTTACCAGATTTTCAGGCTTTAGAAACTGAGGGCTTTTTATTCATAGGACAGGCTTTGTAGGAGCTACTATAGTGCAAATTCATCCCCATAACTGCTAACATACGTACACTTCTCTTTGGAAATATCAGCTCTTGGGTAGCAGGAATAATTTCATCGTGGCCTTCATAGCTTTTGGCTTTTGTCTGAAAGATCCATAAAGTGCAGAGGTTATGATGTATTGCTTCAGTGACACGAGCACTTGTCCCTTAGGATTGACATTTTAGGAACTTCTTCATGTGTTACAAAGCCACATGCAGAGAGTGTTTGAAAGTCACTGGATAGCTGACTTCACCCACAGGGAAAGTGACAGGGACCCGGAATAAAGCCTTTTCAGTTGAAACCTTTAGGTATAATTAGATTATTCTAGCAGGTAGTGGATTCATGTCAACCGAGCCATCTCCAGAGAATGCAGGGAGCTACGAGCATCATACGTCGGCTTTCACTGGCTGGTTGCCACTGAACTCAGTTAACTTCAGGGACCTTTTAAACTGCCTTCAGGGTGTGGGCATAAGAATGCAGCAGGCTCAAGAGACATTTTGAAGATTCATTCTCCTCTGAGTTGGCCCTAGGGATTCAGAGAGAACTTAGGATGGTGGCAGCAATTCTAGGGTCCTCTGAAATGTGAACTCTGTACAACACTGGTATAACACATAGTGAGCTATTCTAATATTGCCACATTAGTGAGCCAGTACTGAATTGATAGGTGCAGAATATTGGTAAAATGCTGATCTGACATGTAATGAAATACACTGAAATATACATAAGATATCTGCACTTAAACTGAGCTGATACAGGTGAACTGGGCCTATATAATATGCTTGAGCATTGTTATGGGATGCATGGTTTTAAAGGGACAGTTCAATCATGTAGTTAGTCAGTAGTTCTGTGCAAAAATATCTAAAAGAATTTTGTCATAAACACACTACTTCCTTATCCATCATCTCCTTTCTTTGTTTAGCCCAAGACAATGTCCATGTTATGTGGCATTGCTGTTGCCTGCTTTCCCAGCCCAGTGGTCCCCTTCTTACCAGGGAGATCTAAGAGCAAGCAGGGCAAGGTAACTCTTGGAGAAGGCTTTACATTATTCATAAAAGGGAGAATCCACCCCTGGCTCTTTGACTTCATCTTTCTGCCTGTTGCCTCCTTTAGAAATTGAACTAGTGATTATAATTTTCCAGTTATGGAAAATAAACTCTCAGTTGTTTAAGGCATTATGTTTTTTTTAAAGAGATAGGGACAATGAGAGGGAAATAATCAATTTTATTTAATTTTTCATGTGGCTTTCATTGCTCCAACAATGTGTACATAGTGCTGGGGTTTGAACCCGTGTCTTCACGCATGCCAGGGAAGCATTGTGACCTCTGAGGAACCAGTCCAGCTCCTATTTAAGACAGTTTTGAATCAGTTGTAAATTGGCGGTTACACCCGTAGGTATCAAATCCTTTCTTAAGCTAAGACTAGAAGCCCAGCATGACCAACTTCCATTTATTTTTCTTTTATACTCTCTGTCTCACTTTTGTTTCTGCTTTTGTTTGTTTTGTGGTTCTCCAAACCAGTTGTGAACTCCTGGACTCAAGTAATCTTCCTGACTCAGCCTCCAGAAGAGTAGACTATACCAGTCATGCACCACTGTGCCTGGCTCTGACTCATACTCAGATTTTATTGGCCACAACTGGTTTACATACCTAGAAAAGCAGGGCATAAGCAAAGAAATACCTGTATCCCAGGTGTTTCCGTTTAGTAGCTGAATCTATGAGTTCAACTATCTATATTTGAACTGTTGTTATTTTGTATATTGTTATGTTATGGTAATATTTCATGTTATCTGCAGCTAAACATTGCAGATAGGGGCCTGAGTTGTAGCTTAGTGGTACAGTGCTTGCCTATCCTGAATAAGGTACTGGATTTGGTCCTTAGCACTCAAAAAAAGATATATATTTAGAGGAGGGAGAATGCTAAAGGATTAAAGGATGACCTGGTGAATAGATTATCTGAAGTACAAGTGGAAAGTAGGTTATAAGAGCCATAAAAGGCCATAATTAATTAATAGTCTATATCATTTTACATTTTTTAACTAAAATCACAGATAAAATATTTTGCTGATTTGTTTTCTAAAAATAGATTCTTAATCAGAATTTAGGAAAGAACTATATGTAACTAATTCTTATATGGGCAAATAGGTATATAATCCAAAATGTTAACCTTGAAATGTGTATGCTGGTATATATTGAACAGGAAATATTTTGTAGCATATTTACTCCCTGTAAACTGACCAGAATGGTCTGAGGGCTGTAGTAATATGGTTAATTTATTCTTGAATCATTAATAACTAATTATATATAACTCAATAGGTAGTACTCAGTATTCTAAAAAGTATTGGTTTCTGTTTAAATTTAGATTAGATACACCCAAAATGTATTCTCTTGTTTTAGATATTCAACTTTAAGCATCTATATTGTTGTTTAAAGATTATTCTAATAGGATATTTGTAGTAAGATTTGGCATTAAGGCCAAAGAATCTGAAATATTTCAGTAAACCAAAGAGGAACTGATTTAGAACTGACAAATTTCCCATCCAATAAGCCACTGTCCTAAGTCTAAAAAAAAAAAAACTTCAGTCTGGTGTGTCAAAATGCTTTTTCACATTCAGATTCCTACTGGTGACTATTTCATTATTGCAGCAGAGCCCGATGTGGGTGAGATGTTACAAATACCAACAGCAAGGAAATCTGGTTCTTTCAAGTCTGCGATTTTGGCTGAGGCTACAGAGTTTCCCAGTGGTGTCTGTTATAAAGCAACATGCAGGACTTGGCAGCGAGTTAGAGATAACAAGACTTCCATCCCAAAGACGGTCCAAGCTGCATGCTAAATTTTGCCCATCTGTCACCAGTCTCCTCTGTCCCATGTCAGAGTCAAATTTGGAAACGGGTGACACTGGAGGTACTTGTTATGCCTGGCAGAACAAAACCCAGAGGTCTTATTGTTCGTGACAGTTCAGATGTACTTCAGCAGTAATTACAGTTCATGTGGATCTCCTTGTGGTGTTCTCCTGTCTCATGAGCTTCCACTTTCTTTTAGATGGTCCCTGTGTGCAAGACACTGACTATGAAAAGCAGCGAGAGGTCGTGCCACAGATCATGTTTAAAAACTTACTTTAAATGAAAGTCAAAGAAGGCCACTATTTACCTGACATTTGATTCAACTGTGTTACTCTATTTGTAATCAAGTAGGCAAGGATAAGTAATATAGAACTATAGCTTTATTTTCAGAGAACTATAGTTTAAAACATTTTCGTTTTGTATGATGTAATTGGGAAACTTAGTTACCCACAACAATGTGGGTGGATCTCGGATATAATTGTTGAGCAAAAGAAACTCAGACCCGACAAAGTGCGTGCAATATGATTTCATTTATATTAAATTCAAAACCAGGTTGAACTACAGCATGCTCTAAGAAAGTAAGAGTATTCTTTGGACCTGGATGTGGGACAAAGTAGGGGCTCCTGGGCCTTTAGCAATGTCCTCTTTGTTATCTGGGTACAGTTTACATGATGTGTCATGCTGTGAAAATTTATCAAACTGTATATTTGTAGTTTGTGTTCTTCCCTGTTTGAGTATCCTTCTTCAATTGAAAAAGTTTAAGAGAGAAAGAGAATTACATTGTGAAGTAAATTAAGTTAATCTTTTACAAATATAAAACACAAAAATCAAGAGAATTCTTTTTCAGCCTCATTCAAAATTATTATCAGTGATAACGGTGTTCGTTTAAGGAACACATCTCCTACGTTAACCTTGGATCTAAGTATTTGAATTACATTAGGTTATTTAGCGATTGCACCGATTCTCACGTGCTGATTATCCCCAATTGCTAAGGAGCACTCTGGACTTGGGAAGTTTAAACCTGTTCAAGGTCACAGGGCAGGTTAGGTGTTGGAATCTGAGCGCTTGCTTGTGTAATATCTAAGGAGGCGCTTTCTCACTATGCCATACGCTTCCACTGTGTCGCAATTACTCATTGAGACATGCTGTTTGTTAATTTTAGAATCTGGACTTAGTTTTCATGTTCAGGACAGGCAGTTTTCTTTCTGAATTTAACTTTCTCATGATAATCAGTGCTTGTTATTGCAAACATTTTGCCCTCACTCTGTACTTGGATTTTATAGACCTCAAGAAGGAATCAAATACAAAGCAGCAACAGTGGGTTAATCCTAAATTTTGGAAAACTAAAAAGCTAGTCATATTTCACTAACAATTGCAACAGGTAAATTTGGGGAAGTTTTGATTGGCAGCTACAAACTTTGTTTTTTAGGAAGCTGCTTGCTAGTTTTTGTCCTTGTGCTTTTAAAGCTTGTGGTTGAGAGGGAAAAAAGTGAGGGATGCTGAGATAAGCTTTGAATTTAGGAGCAGCACTTCTTAATTTATTAGGGCAATATTGAGTAATTCGATTCTGAGAAACTTGGTGGTCCAAGGAGCCACATTTTATTTCTTATTAGGAAGTTGATTTTCTCCCATAGGACACACAGTTCTGGTAAAGAAGTAAGAGCCTAGGAAAGGGGATGTAAGTAGATAGTCCTGTGCCTGGAGGGTGACATTTTTTAGCTTTTGTGCAAGTCAGAATTTAGAGGTAGAAGAACTGAAACATTTATGTCTTGTAGTTCAAACAACACCTCCTCATCGCACTTTACCCTCATGATTCTAAAAGATTGGTATCATCCTTATCTCCATTTCATAGATTAGGAATCCAAGGCTCACAGAGGCTTTTTCCACATACACATTTACCTAGTAAGAAGCAGTTTGTGAGGATGAAGGGGGCAGAGTTAATTATTACTAAGTAAATTGGGAAGCCTTTAGAACAGAGATGACGGGATCTTAAGGAGCAAGCAAGCGTTGAGCACAAGAAAGTAGGGAGATGGGTGCCGTCGATTGAATGAGCGAGCTCTGCTTGCAAAAGCATAAATGTAGTAAAAAACATGTCTCTTTCGGTCTGCGGTCAGGCATCCAAGTGGGTGGAGAATAGGCACAAGAGCTACTGTAGTTTGGCTTGCAGTAAAAACCTTGATACATCACTGAGGTCCTGGTAGGAGTTATTGCCCTTGTTTTAGAAAGTGCTTAGACTGTAAAAGATTGGGAGAGGAGATGGAAGGAGCTGGGAGGAAAGGGAGTGTGGGCTTGAACTAGGACGAATTGGCAGACTTAGGAAAGCAGGCCGGTGGGGGAGACTGGACGGCACCCCTATGGTGACTGTTCTCCAGTGACAGCCAAGGGCCTACCTTTAACAGGCTTCCTAAATGATCGCCACAGTAGAGGGATTTCTAGGGATCTGATAAAGTGATGTGATTGTAACCTGTTCACTGTTTTGAGAAATAAAGGTTCTTTATAAATTTAACAAAATGACAGGAAGAGTAAATGTAGCACTTTTCATTTATTCACATCATTTTGTTTATTTTTCATGGACACACTATGAAATAGAATTGTGAATTACAAAGCTTTGGCTTTAAAGCTATTTGAAGTAAATTTGACTTGCTGTATATCACATCACCATGACTTCCTACCTTACATACTTCCTAACTTGACACCCAGAGGAGATTTTTGGGTTCTATTTTGTTTTTTTTAATACTCTATCCTCTACATAATAAGATTTTTTTCTGGCAAAAGTCACAGGATAATTAGTAGTGCTATTATTTTCCTAATTTGTTCTTTACCTTGAAAGCAGCATTGAAATGAGAATATATTTTAGCTTTAAGGTTTAATTCAAATACTATAAAACATTCCACAAATACAATGGAATTTGCAGTTATCAAATGAAAGTGTTACATGTTATAGTTTGTGCTGCTTTTTTTGTTTTAAATTTTAAACACATACAAAAATTCCAAATAGTCACATAGAATGGCAGAATGAAAGTACTTTGAGTTCCATTTGTTCTGTACAAGTCTGCTGTTGTCACTCATTTACAATCTACTGCTTAATTGTGGGAACAGACAGTACTGCATCTGTTGGAGACATTGCACCTGAAGGGAAACGGAATGGGGTTGAACTATCATAAAATCACATTGAGATGAATATCTGTAGCTTAATCTTCATCTATTAGGAATTAGTTGTAAGTAGAAGTGAGCCATATATTGGTTGCTGTCTGACTTTTGTACAGAAGACAGTGTTAATGAAAAGTGCCAATTTGAAACATATGCATTCAACCATTGTTATTAAACTTAATTCTGTACTACTGTTTAGAAATTTGACCAACACAGTATATTTAAGTATTTTTTCACTGACATTTTCAGAATTAAAGGCGTGTGGTGATGATCAGAAGTTGACCAACATTTAATCAGCCTTATGAATGGTCTTATTTTAGCTAGAAGCAAAGAAGCCCTTGTCTGTGTGTGGCAAGAGTAAACTGTTCCTCTGCCCCGTGCTTGTGTACCACCGTCTTGACTAGTGCCTCTCTTCACTCTGAAATAACTTTTCCTCTGCCCCACCTGCTGTCCTGTGTGTGCCTTGTCTTTACAGCCTGTTAGATAGTGCCTGTACTACTGACCCATGACTGAGTGTTGTCTCCTTCCTTTTAACACAATGCACCGTTTCCATTAGTACTCTGGATCCCACATTGTGATACTTTTGAGAATAGAATAATTTACTCACTCTTCATTCATTCTAGAATTGAATATTCTTTTGAAATTAACCACATCAGTTGCTAGACACTTCATATTGATTAAACAAAAAGGAAACTATTATAGCAACCACGTTTGTTTTTCTTTTATTGTTTTTTTGTTATACAAACCCCCAAAACAGGATTTGGAGGATATGCATAAGCTTTCAACTGAACATCATAATACTTAATTATATTTTTTTCCTAGTAACATTTAAAATCATTTAGTTCCTCCTGCAGAACATGACAAGGAACTCTATCCCAATTTATCTATCCCCATCTTTCTTTTCCTACTATGTTTCTAATTTCTGAATTTTTAAAAGACTTCTAAGTTAATTTTTATATTCAGTATTTAATTAGAATTTCCGATGTATTTAAAATTACTTTTGTCACTGTTTTATACATTCCATTCTTTCTTTCTGTGTCTTTCTTCTTCCAGAAATATATCCTTCAGTAATTCTTACAGGGAACATCTGTTGATTGGACTCTCCTTGTCTTTGAATTTTGGAAAGATATCATCACTGTTAAAGGTTAGTTTAGCTGGGCATTTAATTTTAGATTGACAATTGCTTCCTTTCAGCATTTGTAATACTCTGACTGCAGCTATAGTTGATGAATAGATGCTGTCAGTCTAATCATCACCTGTCTATAGACAAGTTATCTTTTGTCTTAGGAAGCTTTTGAAATTTTCTTTCTGTCCTCAAGGTGTACTAATCTCATTGTGATATGTCTAAATGTGAATTTATTTGTAATTTTTCTTGCTTTCTTCCAGTTTCCACTTTCTATGTGAGAAATCAGCTTTCTTAAGTTTTGAAAATTCTTAGGCATCATTATGCTTCCTTTTTTTCAGTACTAGTTTATCACCATTCTCTCTCAACTTGTTGCTTTTGAGACTTCTATTTGCAACGTGTGGGAGCAGAGTGACATTACTGGTGCTCACCAGTTTGAATGCTTATTTCTTCAAGGGCATGTGTGCGTCCTGCTTTTTAGCTCCTTGCAGTTAAGCAGAACCATGTAACTAATTATTGCCAATTAAATATGAGCAGAAGTTATATGAGTTATTTCCACTTTGAGACAAGGAGAAGCCCCTGTGTAGCTGTCCAGTTCCTTTCTTCTGCTTCAGCCGTTATGGAAGAGGGCTATGAGTGAATGATAATAAATTTTTATTAAGCCACTGAGATTTGGAGGATATTTGTTTCTGCAATGCAGCTTAATCTTCTGAATAGAACAGAGAGCCTTCCAATATATTCTACAAGTCTTTTAACATTTTTCTATCGTGCTTTTCATTCATTTCTTTGATACAGTCATTCAGTTGAATAATTATTTTTTAGCTGGGCTCCTATCAGGATTAGTTCCTTTTTAAAAATGCTTATTCTAGTGACTCTGCTTTGTTTTTAGCATCTATAACTCTATCTTCATTATAATCATATGATATGAGTTTATAATTATTTTTAGTTTCTTATATTTGAATTATTTTTAATTATTTTAAATGAATATGCTTAAAATAGCTGATAAATAAAATTGATAGATAAATATTTATCATTTAAAAATAATTTTCAAATACTTTTTATTGTTTGTATTCTCCCAAAATGAATTCTCTCAATTCTTTAGGATGCCAGCTGTCTTTTGTGGCAGTTTCCCCATATGCTATGAAAGTTTTGTTTGCGAATTCATTTAGATGAGGTGTCTTTTTGTTGTTGTTCATATTGCTAGTGTTTGTTTTGCTTTTGATCTCTTCTCCTTGAGCTTATATATCTCACTGACCTATTTGCGATTACCTATACTAAGCTCTTCAGTATTTAAATCTAGATCATATACTGGCATCTTGTTTTTCCAGCTCTACGGGGATCTCAGTATGCTAAAAAATTTAGCAGGGGATGCCTGGATGAAAGGCCAGGAAGGGAAAGAGTCTCAGCTTCCCCTCACTGCCCACTGCCTTGTCTATAGTTTGATGTGGTCTTGGCCCTGAGCAATGATCACCATTTTGTTGAGGCTCCTTTCATAATCTGAGGGAACTAAAGTGAACCTCTGGTTTCATGGCCTGAGTATAGTTCCAGTCTCTTCATATTTTTTTTGGTCCATTCCAGAAGCGTAATAAGTTATGCATACTGTTTGTTTTCGATTCAGGATGTTTACCTTGTTTTTGAATATAATTTCATTTTTAAAAATTATCATATATGTATGAAATGTAACATTAAATATATAAATATGTGTGTGTTTCATTGCTCCAGATTTGAAGCAGAGGTAATATTTATACCTGAACTCAAAATTCCACCTTAATAAGAAATCAGTTTTTAATTTAAATGAGATTAACCCTCTGACAGGTCAAATGGTGATCATTCTCTTTTCAAAAATTATAGATATTCATTTTGATTTATTTCCCTGCCAATGGGTTGGTTCTGATATTTTAAAGATTCTCTAGAAATTAGATAATTTTTTATTGTGAGATAAGGCAATTGATTATGTCCAAAAGGCCACAATACTAGCCTATCAGAATCATTAAATGTACTTGTCACTCAACTTTCTCCTGTGCTAAAGTACATGAGTGTGGGTTAACTTAGTTTATTAGTCTTTTCATATTTGTTTTTTTTTTTTACTCTTCAGTCAGTGGTAGAATTAGTAAGGGGAAAATAAATGAAGACATATGAGAACACTGGAATAAAATCATTTAATAAATGGCAGCTAAGTGAAGAAGGTTATGCCACATTCATTTTCTATTTTACTATGAGTGAGATGAAATCATACTCTGTCTTCATTGTGTATTGGTGAGCCTTTCAATGCCAGGTCTCTGAGGTTGCATAGCATATAAATTGCAATATTCTCCAAAGGAGCTCCCATAGAGATGGAACAAAGTTTTATTTTCAAGACTAGCTTTGCTTTTATCTTTCTTTGGCTAAGTTTTTGCTATCACCCATGTGTTTCCTTTGGGGATATTTTTATAGGGAATCAAAACATTTAAAATTTTTCAGGAGTAATTTTCCACATTACTATAGAAGACCTTCTCTTATTAAAAATACTTGAAAAATAAGTTTCCTTGGTATGATTATTTTTGAATCATTCCTTCTATAACCAAAAAATACTTTACAAAAATGATTACTTTGTGGGAAATAATTGTGAAATGCATGGCATATTCTTTATTTTCTGTAATGAGTTGAATTGTGCTCCTCCAAAATTCATGTCTACCCTGAACCTGTGAGCTTATTTGGAAATAAGCTCTCCACTGTTTTATTTAGGTAAAGGTGTGGTCATACTGGATTAGAGTGAGCTAATCCAATGCCTGGTACCTTTAAGACAGAGAAAGTTAGACATAGACACAAAGAAAAGAGAACTATTGATAAGCCAAGGAGTGCAATGGGTTGCTGGTGACCACCAGAAGCTAGCATAGAGGCCTGGGAGGCATTGTCCCTCAGAGCCTTCAGAAGGAACCAGCCCTGCAGACACCTGGATTCTGGAATTCAACATCCAGAACTGTAGGAAAATAAGTTTCTGTTCTTTTAAGCCACTGAGTTTGTGGCATTTTTGTTACAGATACCAAAGAAGCATGGTAACATGTACCGTACCCAGTAACACATGATTACTGCAATGTAGTCTCTTCTATCCTGAACAAAATATGTTATGAATGTAAAGCAATCTTGTATGCGGCATAAATGGTTTGTGGTTTGTTTTAATGCCATAATCTTCCAAGGGGCCACTGAAGTGCATTGAACTTACTTTGCCCTTTAAAGAAACTAAACAAGGCAATTCTGCTATTTCTTCTGGGTATTCCATCCTTCTATCTCAGCTGTTATGTTTCTTTACGTACCTTTCTTTTTTCTTTTCTCTTTGTGTTTATGCAGTTATTGTGCTTTAAAAAGGATTGAAGGTTTCCCAGGAGAGGAGAAAAAATTTGTGAAGTTGGTTATTGACTTTCATATACAATTCAAAATCCATGGACTCAGGTCTTAGAGTCTTCTGTTTCTCAAAGTACACTATAGGTACTTTGAAAAAAAAATCTTTGGTGGTGGTGATGCTGTTCATGGTAAAACAGTGGTTTAAGGAAATGCTGCCTACAGTGTAACTCCTTTGGCAAATTCATTCTGTCTTTCTCTCTCTATATATATATATACATATATAGAGATATATGTATATGTATATACATATATAGAGAGAGATAGTCAGAATATGTATCACTGAGACAGTAGGATTTGGTAAGACATCCAGAGAGGGTAGGGAGCTGTGCCTGTATATGTATAATCTCCGAGACGTTTTATTTAATCTAGCACTTGATAGCCGAGTCCTTTCCTCTTTGTCATTTGCTAATATCTCAAGCTTCTGCTTGAATTACTTTGAGGAGCACAGTCTTAAAAGGAAAAAAGTTTGTTCATTCCTAAGCAGTTTTCTCTAGGCTTGGAGCAGATGTGTTCTTTGTGGGTCTTCGGCTCTGTGACTTTGTTTTGTATTTTTGAAATTACCAAAAATGAGAGTGTCAGAGACATGAGGAGTTGTTCTAATTTGTTCTTAAAGATAATTAATCTTTCCAGAGTTGTTTGTTTGGGGTTATTTGCATTTATTTTCCTGTCATGACCTAGGTATTGAGAAAAATTAAATAAACCTTTATTTGGAAAATGCTGTATAAAATTGAAATCAAAGACAGATTACACATACATTTGGACTAGTTCTTTTTTTTTTTTTTGCTTTGTTTTTTATTTTCCGTTCCTCACATTCCCCACAGTGTCTTGTTTTTCAGCTAATTATGCGGCATCATGTCTTATATCTACTAATTTTAACCCAGAAACCAAACTGAGCTGCTGGATCAGTGCTGCTGCCAGTCCCATGGGGAGTTGGAACAATTCACCCATGTGTTGAGTCATTCTGAGACAACAGCTTTGAAGAGCCAGGTGCCATGCTAGGAGCTGGTCATGAAGCAGGTAGCAAAAGCACAGGAAGTCCTGGCCTGAAGGGAACACACTTCCAAGTATGGAGAGACCAATAAATACCATTTGATAAGGTTCCTAGGATGTGAGTGGGCAATAGTGTTATGGAGAAAAATAAAATAGGCCAAGACAGTAGAAATACAGACAAGGATGCATGAAAGTTTGTACTTTGGAAAATGTTAGTCAGAAAAATGTATCACCGAGGTAGTAGAATCTGGTAGAACGCCCAGAGAGGGTAAGCGAACAGTGCATGTAGCCTGTGGTGGGAGAATATTCCAGGAAGAAAAAACAACCAGTGCACAGGCTCAGAGGCAGGAATGAATCTGGGGTGTCAGCACCAGCACAGACTTGTGTACGGAGCAGGAAGGACAGGGGTTGGGTAAGAAGGGTGAAGCGATGGGGTGAGGAGAGGGACAGCAATGGTGGGCATGTCATGGAGGCTGTCATAAGATATGCTATTGTGAGTGAGATGGAAGTCACTAGAGAGAGGTGAGCAGAGAATTGATATCGTCTAGCTTACATTTTAACAGGGGTATTGCAAACCTTGGCTTGTCACTGAGACTCAAATACCAACCTCACAAAGACATTTTGAAAATAACTGAGGGAGTTTCTCAGGAAAGGGGTCAACTGCTGTGGAAGGAGATGTCGCAGTAACTATAGGAGCAAAGTGGACTCTTTCAATGGAGAGAAAAATGGCCTAGGAATAATAGTCACCATGCTGGGAAAATGTTTTATACAACCTGAGCTGAGAACCTGTCTGTGTTCTTTTCTTCAGCTCTGTGCCAAGAAAGATGTGCTCCGACTGACAGGTGTCTCTATCAGTTCTGAATTTATCATCTCTGCTCCATCATATAATTGCAACCACATTAAAAAAAAATCTTGTCACAGCAAGTCTTATATTATGAGGATCCTAGGTAAAGTTAGAAGTCTAAGATACAAGGGTCTCTGTCTTCAGATGAAGTAGAATTTTGAAAACTGGTAAATAAAGGAACAGAATCAATAACTGAACCTGTTTTACTTAAGCCAATAATATATCTCAGGATAGCCAAATAGTTGACGAGATGATCGTTCTCTTTATCAAAGTACCTGCATTAATTAAGAGCTGGCTCATACTGTGAACCATCCGCTAACGAGCCAATCCCTGCATCCCCTCCCTCTTCCCTTCATTCAGACACCCATTCTGATTCCTTCCCAAGACCTGTTTTGAACAGAGTATCACTATACTCTAAACATGCTTTCCTGATTAGTATGTTAGATGTGCATACATTGAGCAGTAAAATGTAAATCATTTCTAAATGAAAGTAATAATCATTCAAAAGGTAATGAGGCTGGATTTAGTGGCACAGCCTGTAATCCCAGCTGCTTGGGAGGCTCAGGCAGGAGGATGGCAAGTTTGAGGCAAATCTGCAAAATAACAAAACTGTGTCTCAAAAACAAAAAAAGAAAGAAAGAAAGAAAAGGACTAGGGATGTAGTGGTAGGGCACCCCCACATTCGTTCTGCAGTATAAAAAAAAGATATTGAGTTTTCATAAAGTCAACAAAAGTAGTAGCTAATGACTCTTCAAACCTCTCAAAGTTATTAACAAGAGTCTAGCAGACTTATATTAGTTGTCATTTGAAGTAGTAAAAAAAATCATGGATTATCAGAGATGGTACTTCTAAAGTATGTTTCTTGAATGTTAAAAGCTAATAATAATAATGGTGATACTCATCTATTATTTAGTGCTCACTGTATGGTAAGTACTGTTATAAGAGGTTTACATGTAGGCGTGGTTGGAATATTGGTCTGTTGAGTGTGGCAAAGGTTCATAATAACAAGAGTTCAGATAAATTGAAAGTATAGTTTTTCATCGTAAAAACCTGAACAGATATATTGACTCTTAGTAAGATGCTCAGAGGTCCAGGCTCTCACATTTTTTTTAGTTGTAGTTTTCTTCTCTTTAATGATCAAAACTGGAAATTACAAATATTAGTTTTCATCATATTTCATTGATGAATACTTGATCATTTGGCCACATTTAGCTGAAAAGATGGGAGGAAGTGCAGTATTCATTCTTGGTGGTGATATGTTCCAGTGACTGCCAGCAGGCTCTGTCCCTGGGTTATTATTTTATTCCAACCCAGAACAATCCTTTGAGGCAGATGCCATCCTGATCTCTGCATTATAGATGAAACACTTTAGGCATGGAGGGGATTGATGATTCCCCCCCCAGATTAGGTGATTCTTTAAATGTTTTTGTAATATGACCTAGATCACAATTTGCGAAACCCTAAATTAGGCTATATAGTTGTTTTTTTTTTACAAAGCCATACATTTATTTTTTTTAAAGAGAGAGGGACAGTGAAAGAAAGAGACATAGAAAGAGAAAATCAGCTTTATTTTTTTTTTCATGTTGCCTTCATTGCTTTGAGACTTCATTGTGTACTTGATGCTGGGGCTCGAACTTGGATACTCTTACATGCCAGACAAGTGCCATAGCCACTGAACTACCACGCCAGCCCTAGGCTATATAATTTTAACAATCAATCTTATTTGAAAAAATGATACTACCCTCACACTTCCAGCATATTTACTACATCCACTCTTAGTTTGTTTCAAAAATGATGCACAAATACAATTCTATCTGTCCATCTATCTACCTATCATCTATCCACAAACACATATATGTGTATATTTATATATAGTGTAGTGTATATTTGTCTAACTATATGTATAGCTACATAGATAGATACTTATACCATATATACTATATATTTAAGAGGATATTAGAAATAAGAACCAGTTGTATACTTATGTACTTAAAGTTATGTACTTAAGTAAATTTACCACAATTTTTGTTCTACCTTTTTAATACAGTTCCAATCCTTTTTAAAATTCTTTTTATTATTTACAATGGGATTTTAAATTTAATTTTGAATGTTCTGCGAGTCATCTTTTTTCTTTTGCTTTTTTTTGGCTAATTATCTTCAGGGACTACTTCACTTACATTCACAAGTGTACTCAAAACCTTTGTTAGTCATGAGAGCTATGGGATCTTTTAATTTCCAAAAATATGATTGGACTTAGGAAAAGATGAGTCAATAAAATTAACACATAGATGAGAAAAAATTTAAGAAATCATTTGCAGGAGGGGTAGTAGATAGAGCTGTCATGTAGGTGGTTACAGCCATTTCACGTCATGTCTCAGTTCTGCTCAATTGGTCGTGGATACCTAGAATCTAATGTTGAGAAAGATTTTGAGTCCAGTTGAGTTCAACAGGGAAGGCCAGTCATGCTTGATTAATGATGTCTAGAAGAGGAGCAGGTGGAGTGGCTTCGATTCCATGCTTTTTCCTGCATTAGAATGGTTCTGAGCTTCCAGGTGCAAAGAGAAAGCATTGACAATGGTGAGTTATTTTAACTATCTAATGAAAAAGCTTTTCCCTTATTCTCAATCCAAAATGGTTTTGTTTTAATAGATAGAAGGAACATGTAAAAAATGCAATGATTTGGCATTTTCTCATGTAGTATTCTCAGCAATTATTTTTAAGCAGGTGTGCAAATAATTACACAATCCCACTTTAAAAATTATCAACCCTTGATAATTCAAGAGCATGTCAGAAATATGAGACAAAGTTTACTTTTGGTAAGAATTTCCATACATATTGCATTTTACTTCTAAACATTAACAAAGAAGGCTAGAATAAATATATAATAAGTTAAAAGATCAGTCTGCTAGGCCCTCTATTTTCTCTGTATCAAGTTATAAGTTTGTATCTCTTTTCTTAATCCTTTCATTTTCTTTTCCTACCCAAAGAGATGATGTGGCATTGTACAGAAGAGGAAGAGATTCAATAATAAAGTATGTATTATACAGGTTCAGGGAGGTTAGAAGTCCCTGGATGATGATATTTGCAAGCTTCCAAATTATAATTGATGTCCTAACAGTGGTTTTGATAGACTGTGAAATGGCAAAAGTAATGTGAGTACGATTTTGAATAATTCATAGAGACAGTAGGTAAAATTGTTTCTACTACTGCTCAGTTCCTTTCAGCTGTGGTTGTTGTCCCTTGTCCAACACTTTACATTTTCCCCTCTAAACACCACTTTCCATAATCATATGGGGTTTTTTTTTGTTTTGTTTTTTTGTTTTTTTAAAGAGAGAAGGACAGTGTGAGAGAGAGATACAGAGACAGAGAAAATCAACTTTTATTCAGTTTTTCACATGGCTTTCGTTGCTCCCACACTTAGTTGTATACGTGGGTGCTGGGGTTTGAACCCTCATACTTGCTCATGACAGGCAAGCGCTATAACTGCTGAGCCACCGCTCCAGCCCCCATAATTGTATGTTTTTAAAAATGCAGTGGAAGCACATTTAAATAATCTAATCTTATTATTTTCTTAAGTCGACAAAACTAATTGTAAACTCTTAACTGCTTAAATTATAGCTTTCAGTTGAAAAATTTAGGACTAGTTCTTGATTAAGTGCTTCTCTAGTCCGCATGCTCCAGCATCAAAATAATCCTTTAAGGCTTGATTTTGTCTATCAAAATTGAAAACTCATCAGTGTTGTCCATATACTAAATAACACTATATTACGGACAATTCTCCCAGAGGTAGACTCATTTTAATCTATTTAAAATGTTAATAGGGGAGATTTCCACTTCTGATCACAGTAGAGTGGTAGAAACTGGATTTAGGGTTCTGCCTGAAATAACTCTCTCAAATGGATTATGTGAAACTGTGGTTTTCAAGTCAAGAGCCATCAGGCAAGGAAAGTCAGTAATCCAAGGGACAGAAAACAAATGAAGTGTTGTTTATGATTGACCCAAGTCAAAGCCTTTGAAGAGTTTCCAGGCCATCATAAAGGGTTTGCCTAGCATGGGTGAGGCTCTAGGTTAAATCTCCAGCTCTGCCAAAACAAAACAAAACAGAAATCTCTGAACAAAGTAGAATGGAAAAGAAACTCCTGAGCCTGATAACAAGTAGCTACAAAAAAAAAAAAAAATCTGTACTTACTCTCATAATTAGTGATAAACAACAACAAGGGCATCAAATGTTTTTCTGGTTAGATGAAGTATAAGAAATGAATATACACTCTTCACACTTGTTCAACATCATGTAAACATTCTAGCCAGCAAAATCAGGCAAGAAAAATAAAGATGTCATGATTAGAAAAGAAGCAAAACTATATTTGCACATGATCTGTTTTCTTATATAGGAAATCCGATAAATTCTATGAAAGATATGCTACTTCTAATAAGTGAGGTTAGCAAGGTTGCAGGATATAAGATAAATATTCAAAAACTAAATGTATTTTCTCTATATACTAGCAATAAATAATATATTCAAATTTAAAATAATACTGTTTACAATTGAATTAAAAAGTATAAAATCATTTGGATTAATTCACACAAAAGATAGGAAAAGACGAGGCTGAGTGTATAGATCACTGGTAGAGTGCTTGCCTGGTATGCCAGACCCTGGGTTCAATTCCCAGCACTACAGAAAAAACAGATTAACAAATAAATGAAAATATGTAAAAGACCGATATAAAGCTGTAAAGCACTGCTGACAGAAATTAAAGAATACCTAAATAAACAGGGGAGATATGTCATGTTGATTTGTCACAAGACACAATGCTGTTAAAAGTCAGTTCACCACAAACTGATGTGTACAGCCAATGTAATTTCAATCAAAGTCCCGGAAGACATTTTATTTTGTTGGTATAAATTTTCTAACTCATTTTATAATTTATATGGAAATTTAAAGGTGCCAAATAGCCCAAACAACTTTGCAATACAAGACAAGTTAGAGAATTAACATTACCTGAAATCAAGACTTAGAAATCTTCAATAGTCAAGACAGTATGGTATTGGCATAAGGATAGACAAATATATCAATGGAACAGAAGAGGAGAGCCCAGAAATAGTCCCACACATACACACATAGACAGCTGATTTTCTACAAAGCTGCAAAGCCAATTCAGTGGATAAGGGATAGTTTTTTTTTTCTTTTTTTTTTCACCAAATGGTGCTTGGAATTATTGAATATCCATATGCAACAAAAAAGAACAGAACAGAAAAAAACTAATTCAAAATGAATCTCAGATCTAAAAATATAAAATAAAAACTGTAAATTTTCTTGAAGGACATGTAAGAAAAGATTTCTTAAATACGATACCATAAGTATAATGTTTGTAAAAATCAGTTTGATAAATTAGACTTCATTAAACTTCAAAAACTTTGGGCTCTTAGAAATACACTGTTGAGAATAGCAAAAGATAAGCCAAACGTGGGAAAATACTTTTAACAAAGCATATATCTGTTAGGGCATGTGTGTCCTAAATGCATACAGCATTATCAAAACTCAATAAAAAATAATTTTAAAAAGTTGGTGAAAAATTTAAAGACACATCATCAAGAATGATATACAGATGGCAAATAGTATATGATAAGATGTTCAACATTGTAAGTCATTTGAGAAATGTAAACTAAAACCACAAGGAAATTTATCTACACAGTTACTAGAATTTCTACAAATAAAAAAACCCGACCATGTTGGCAAAAACGTGGAGAAGCTGGAACTTTTCCACTCTGCAGGAGAAAATGCAAAAATTAGGTATTATCACTTTGCAAATAATTTGACAATTTTTTAAAAAATTATACAGCAATTAGAAACAATGATATTGTAGCCTTTGAAGGTAAATGGACGGCTATGAAAGAGATCATGATGAGTAAAATCAGCTTAACCCAGAGATCTAAGGGTGGATTGTCTCCACTCATCTGTGGAGGTAGGGATTAGACCCTGGACAATGAGAAAGTTGGTCTTGTAGCATGAGTTAAATCCAGATAAGATGTAATGCTTTACAATCTAATACTTTTTTTTGAGATATAGTGGGAAGGGGAAAGGAGGGATAAGGGAGGGTTATTGGGGGGGCACTCCTGGGGATAATTGCAATATCCAGAATATATACACATCTTATGTTATTTTGTTAAAATCTTGTAAGATTGTTCAAAAATAAAAAAAATTAAAAATTAAAATGCATGGTTTTCACGTCACTCAGCCTTTCCTCTCCTAGGTATTTATTTACCCAAAAGAAGTGAAAGCATATGTTCAAACAAAAATTGTGCTGGAATTGTCATAGCAGTTTTATAGGTAATAGCCATATCTGGGAAAGAAAAAAGAAAGTAGTATTTATCAGCAGGTGATTTGATACTGGGATGTGACCATACAATGGAGTACTACTTAACAATAAAAAGGAATGATTATTTCTATGTAAATTATGAACAAATCTCAAAATAGTCGTGTTGAACAAAAGCTGGAGCAAAAGGACATAATGTAGTTGCATTTTATGTAATTATAGGAAATATAAATTAATGTTTAGGCAGAGAAAATAGATCAGGTTTTCTCTGGTGGTGTTGAGGGGGAGAGAGACTGGAGCAAGGTTGGAGAGAGAAATTGCCAAGGGGCAGTAGAAGCATTCAGGGGTAATGAACATGTTCCTGAGGTTGTTTTGGTGGTGCTTTCATGAGCATTTACATCCATCAATACTTATCAAATTGTATACTTTAAAGATGTTCAGTTTGCTATGTATCTATTTTACCTCAGTCAAGTCACTCAGGAGAGTTTTAAATAGCACTTTTGCCAACTTTGAGGGAATATCTACCAAACAATTTCAGTCAAGATTAACATGCACAAAGATGCCTGATCAATGCTGCTTAGTATCAGGCAGCTACTCTCTCAATTTTATCCCATTTTCATCTTTGAAAGTGACTCTCTAATACTGCAGAACTTGAAAGTCCGATTGTTAATCACTAGCACAGAAGAGACCATAGCTCACTCACCAATAATCTTCCCTGAGATCTGTCATCCAATCTATGCTCATCCAGGAACTCCCTCATTGATAGAAGGGCATGTTAACTCTGCACAGCTTATTCTGAGAACGGTCTTGGGTATTATTATGGAAATCTTTAATATTTAAACGCCCAAATCTAGGAACGTGGTACACCTGTTGAGAGACACAGCACAGTGTATCCTGCAGTGATTTCTCAACTGGGTCCTTGGTTAGCTCATCATAGAGGGATGTAAAGTGTTAATGACCTAGCAGGTAAGGCCATGGGGCCCTGGAGTTTGCTCATATTTCTTTCAAATAAATTTTTTTTATCTTATTTAATATTCTAGTTTTGTGTAAGTAAATTTTTCTCATCAACTTTTTTCTTTATCTTTTACAATTTCTGGAAAGAGTTTGTTGTTTGATCAGAGAGGCAGAAGTGTACATTTTCCCCACCCATTTTGGAGATGTTTTACATATTAGTGATGCAGGGGTTTTGAGATGATGCATGATTCTCTGCTCCCTCTGGCAAATGGAGTTTGGGCTTACTACAGATTCCAGCAGCCAAAAATAGCCTGTTTTTAGTGTTTGCAGCTACTCCCAGTTAAAACTGGAAATTTGTTCTGGCTGCAGATCTCTGTAGCCAAAATAGTGTTAGCAGCTACACAGCTAAAGAGCTGTTTTTCCCCCGCCATTACTATGGAGCAGTGCATTGCAGTGTGTGGAAACACAATCCGGGGAATCCAGCACCAGTCTTCTGGGTTCTCGTCTTGCAAATTTGAAGAATAAAATCTACCGACAACCACAAAAGGGAAGAGTAAAAGGAGTAGGGTTTATTTAAGGAAGGAGAGCAGAGTCTCTGCAAGGTGGAGGAGTACCTGGAAGCAGGATAGGTCTTATGTGTGTTAGGCCAGGGTTTATATTGGTTTGGGGTATAAACCTTAAGATTGGTGTAAAGCAGGTACTGAAAAAAGCATGAACATCATTGTTAAACTCTATGTAAAACAGGCATTGAAACTAAGCACCAAATCATCGGTTAAACTCTATGCAAAACAGGTAGCAAATCTTTCCTAGTTCCCATCTGTGCCCACCCTCACTTCTTAGTTTTCTGGCCTCCAGGACAGAGGCTTTGCTCCCACAGGTGAGCTTCATGGTCTTATGCATTTCAAAGCCCTGAGCATGCCTGCTAATCTCTCTCTACAGGCTAGGTTCTAGGTGTGGTTGAATGAGGTCCTTTATACTGACTACATTTGACTCTCTCTCCTAATCTCTAATCATTAGTAGTGTTGGTTAGCCAGACTAGACTCATCAAAGTTGAAGTAAGGCATAGTCTAGGGTAACCATAGATATGTGGGAGGGGAGGGAGTGGAGAGGGAGGGATCTAGGGGGGCAATTAATAATGTACCTTACTCTTTATTCCCGAGAAACCAAATAATACTTATGTAATCATTTAATTCTGAAAAATGAACAAATATATATATATATATATATATATATATATATATATATATACATTTATATCTGTTGTGTGGGGGAATATAGAAGTGTCAAGAGACTAGAGTGTGGGTGATGTGGGGGTGATTCTGGATTAGAATCAGGGGTATATCATATTGTTACTAAATATGCATTTATGATTGTACAGCAACTCAGCTCCTCAATAAAATAATAAAAACTTTCTATCTCGATACCACTGTTTATCAGTTTGCTAAGCTAACATAAAGTAAAACAAAATAGGTGGCTAAAAAAATAGAATTTTATTGTCTCATTGAAGTGGAGTCTAGAAGTTCATAATCAAGAGGTTGATAGGTTTGGCTTTTCCAGAGGCCTTTCTCCCTGATTGCGGATGGCTGGCTTCCTGTGGTCATCCCTTGGTCTGTGTTGTCTGTGTCCTAATTTCCTTTTTTTTTTTTTTTCCTAAGGACACCAGTCATTTTGGATCATGGCCCACTACATAACTTTGCTTTACCTTAGTTACTTTTTTAAAGGGCCTATTTCCAAATTTTCCATTGTCAAGCACTAGGAATTAGGGTTTCAACAGTTGAATTTCAGGAGAACACTATTCAGTCCGTAGCACCTTTCTTTTTTATAAAAAGAGAAACTACCCTTCAAGATTCTTTTTTAAAAAAATAAGATAATCTATGCAAAACACTAGTAAAGCATCTGACATATTTTAGGTACTCAATAGATGATAATTACTCTACTTGTGAAATATATATATGAATCTATGCTCAGGCAGAGAAAAAAAGTTTAGATCATTGGTGTCTTAACCATAACCAGGTTTTTTTCTCCTGCAATTTAAAATGTAAGATGTAACAAGAATCTATAAAGACATCATAGAAAATGCTGTTCAGTTTACAAGGCATGCCTATTTTTAACAAATTAGAATTAAATTTGAATGGAAATGGCAAGACTTGAGTTCTGCTTACACAGCTCTTCATGCAGATGAAGAGGAACAATAGCCTTCAATGCTCTGTAGCTTTTAAATTTAAGAAGCCCAAGGAGGAGCACAGGTTATTAAGAGCGTATATAATGGCAGTGGTGGCAATTCAGACAGCCTCCAATTCCAATCGTGTTTTGCCTGGATTTCAGGAGAAAAATGAGAATTTACTCATCTGTGTTCAAAACTGTGATCATAAGAATAAATTATTTTGTTTCCATTTCCAGTGAGAAATTTGAGAAGTCTGAAATTCAAACACACTGAAATGCAAACAGTTTTATTTATTAATGGCCATGAATGGTCAGTAATCATTACAGTTGATTAAGTAAATAACCAAACCATTTATTATAAGTGTTTGCAGAATTGAATTCACAAATTTTTAAATTGTTTTTTCTTCATGTGGATGTAGCCTATCTGATCTTGAATTAAGTTAGGGGAACCAAGCTTCAAAGGAAGACAATTTGAAGGAGCAGAGGAATATCTTGTAATTATAAAACATCATGATGCTCTTTAAAATTCTATATGTAACTCATAATTTCTAAGCTCAATGATCTGTGCTGTTATATTAATTAACTCTCAAAATTCTAATAGCTGAGCAGATCACTTGATTTCACTTGCCTACACTACTTTATGTTAATTAATGAAAACCATAAATTCGGAACCCTTGCAAATTGTGCTGCTTCATTGCATTTAGTGCTCTTGTAATTCCTATCCTTAATTAAATAATGAGGCTCCAGAGCACATTCCTAGCTGTGAGTTATACTAGATTTGTATCTATAGCTGAGATTCCTACTGGCCAGTTAGAACAGTCAATGTGTCTCTTCTAAAAGATAGAATAATTTTTAATCAGTTTTATACGTGGATGAGGTGGGTAATACACCATAGGGAAAGCCATCTTTGTTTTGTTCAAATTCCCAGGATTGGGTTTTCATTTGCTTTTTTGTGTTGTACCTTCTTAGACTGGCAGGGGTGAATTATTTTATTTTTTTGTGATTGGTGCAAGCCACACTTGTGTGTTAAAGAACCAATCAGAATATAGTGTATTCTTTCCTGTTCTGAAGGTGACAGTCATTCATTCAGAAGTCAACGAATGCGGCTTGACCATCTTCATAGAACCCTAGGACTAGAGCAGTGAGCAAAAAGATTCTTTTGAGAATACCTGTAAATCACTGTTCACATCAATTGAGTCTTAAACTATTTTAACAGAGAGAACCTGGGTAGTATTTTGAAGTTCTTATACAAAGCAGTTTTTTTCTTGTAAAAATGCAAAATAAGAATTTAAGCTGGGAAATTCTCATAATTAATAAGCCAGACTTGATTTTGACCTAGACTTAACATAATTAATCTATTTCCTTCCTCATTCTTAACTACATTTCCTATGTAATTTATTATTTCATACTTTATACTTGCAGGATCTTTTATTTTATGGGGTTGTACAACATAAAGTGAGATATTTCTCATACTTTACATTATTCAGTTTTATCATTTTGATGAGAACATCAATTACAGCTTATTAATTATTTATCTTAACTGACAATAATTGCATTATGTATGTGTGTATGTAGTATGGTGTGGTGTTTTGAATTATATATTTATTACATAAAGTTTAGTAAGGTGATGATATGTCAATTACATTTTACTTTTATAGAGTGACACATATTTTATCATAGAGAAGTTTTACTACAGTAAAGAAGCAAATTTTTACCAGTGGCAAAGAACTTCAGGACCAGAGTAACTCAGACTAGTAGGAGATACCAAATTATTATTCCTGAAAGCAAGAAATGTTTAATTCGTTGATGACCAGTTCTTGAGCTGTGTTTACATTGGGTGTAATATCTGATTTTCTTTCTCCTTCTACCTGATTCCTGCCTTCAGACATTTAATTTATTTCTGGCAAACAAGTAAAATACTCAGTTGCCACGAGGCCCAGTTTAATTACAATTCAAAATTATATGCAATAAGCACTCTTCATAATACCTGTGAAATGGAAGGAACCTTCATGTCCATCAACTGATGGAGAGATTAAGAAAATGTGGTACACATACACAATGGAATATACTATTCGTCCAAAAAAAATGAAGTCTTGTCATTTGTGACTACATGAATGGAATTGAAGATTTCTATGTTATGTGAAATAAGCCAAACCAGGCCCAGGAAAGCAAGTTTTCCATGATCTTACTCATATGTAGAATATAAAAATGTTGACTCATGGAAGCTGAGAATAGAATGAAATATCATCAGAGACTGCAGGGGCAATGAGAAGAAGGGATGGGAAAGTTAAATAAATGTGTACTAACTTATGATTAGAAAGGAGGAAGAATTTCTGCAGTGCTGTTGTACAGTATGGTGACTAATGTACTGTACATTTTTTAAAGAGAGAATCAATTTTATTTGGTTTTTCATGTGGCTTTCGTTGCTCCAACACTTTGTTGTGTACATGGTACTGTGGTTCAAACCCGCATCCTTGCACATGCCAGGCAAGCACTGTAACCGCTGAGCCACCGCTCCAGCACTTGTACTGTACATTTCAAAAAATTATAGGAAATGATTTTGAAAGTTTCCATCATAAAAAAATGATAAATGTTTAAGGAGATACATAATGCTTTAATCATTAAATAATGTATACATGCATCAAAACATGTTACCCCATTAATATGTATAATTTTTGTGTTTCTATGTTCCATTAAAATAAATTTAAAACAAATAATTAGTTAAACAAAATTATGTTCCATAAACTTTGGTTACTGCAATATTTCATTGGCTCAAACAGTGCTATTGAAAATGTTCACATTTCCAACAATAAAATAATTTAAATGAATAAGGGGTAAACAAAAAATATTGGTCTTATACCACAAATAGTTTAAGTATTGATATAAGATGTTATTGATGGTTAAATCAAATTTAAGATCTATTGCTCAACTTCAGAGATGTTAAATGTGAAATAACTGTTACCTTAGAATTTCTTATATAGTTTTTCATTATTCACTTATTCCTTATTTCTCATGGGGGATTTCTTTTCACAGGGGATAGGGGTATATTCTGAGGATGTTTATCTTATATTATTTGCAGTAATTTCAATGACTGTATGATAGAGTAGAAGGAGGTTAATCTTGACTTTAGGCTGACTTTTACTTTTTTTTTTTTTCCACCTGTACATTTCCTGGGCTTCTGATCTTGGGCAAGGCTCACAACCCTTTATGGTAAAGAACAACAAACATGCAACACAGGATTGGTCAAACTTCTTATCTCAATCTGGCTAATGTAACAGGGAGCTTGGAATATGTTTGTTATTGTTTATAATAAAAATATCCAATATGTGCACATAACAAACATATGCATAATTTCTGATGCCTGAAAAGAATATGTTAATAATTTCAGTATTTGCCTTCCTATGTAGCCATGATGGTAATTATATGAATAAGTTAGAATTTCAAAATACGGTCAAGAATTACCTCTCATACTTTGACTTGCTAACTTCTTTTATGAGTAATAAATATCTCATTGAATAAATATTTGAAAAGCATTATGTTTAACTTTAGTTTTCATATTACTTATCCATTGCACCACAATATTTGATAGCCATCTTCTACAGAAATAATGTCTTATAAATCAATATCTTACATTGTATTTGGAATAATTAGTTAATCTTGAGTTCTTGAAGTAAGTCACTGTGGTTCAGGATTTGCCTCAGTGGCAGAGCACTTATGTTGCATGTTCAAGGTTCAATATTCAGCACTGAAAAAACAGAAGACAAAATAAAGCCCTGATTAGTATTCACCAGATAATCTTGTCTACCACACTTGCATAAATGAACTCATATTTAAATAGCTTTTATTAAATACTCTTATTTTGTCAGAATTATATGCTAATATCCAAGTTAATGTTTACCCAGACATTTGTTTTATTATATTTCCCTTATGCTTGATATCTGTTAATGTTTTGATATCTCAAGTTGCATTATTAGAATAATAGTACTTTGTTTCAATTGAGGTTAACAACAAACTGTAATTCCTATGGGGGAATGAGCTGTATTGCTATATAATGGAAAATAGACTTTCTTATTACCTTTATGTTTATTCAAATATTTTTATTAAATAGCATGTATATCAGTCATATATTGTGGTATGCAAAGAATTTATACATATTTGAAATGTTTTTATATTTATAAATATAGCATTTACTTTTGAAAAGTAAAATAAATAAAAATTAAATAAAATTATTATTTTTAAATCAACTATTATATAACTATCCAACTGATCGTTGTTAATATTGCAGTATGCTTTCTTTCTTGATTTACAACAAATTTTTTTTTTGATTGGGGATGTGAGTGCTTTCCTCTACCACTGTACAAGGTCCTGGGTTTGATCTCCACATGTGTGTGCGTGTGTGTGTATGATAATATTATATCCTTTAAAAATAAATTTATGTTATTACCTATTCTCAAGTCAATTAATGGTAGTCTCTTAATAAACATAATCCAAAATGAGACTGTATTAACATTACCTCTTATTGAGTATTTAGGTTGGTTACAATTTTTATGTGCTATAGTATCCTGCTAATGTTTTTAGGTATGCTTCACATGGTGTCTTATGCTCATTACAACAACTCTATGGATAGGCAAGGACTAGTTTGTAGTTGTTTTCATTTCTGTGAAGGAATCGGGAGGTTAAGTTATCAACCCAGTGTCAGAGAACCTGTTCATAAACTCTGATGCTTGGTACTATATTAATTGTTTATTCTCTTAAAGTGTCCCATCATTAAAAGGATTTAAGGCAGAGAGATTGTGTCCATAAGATATGTTATGGCAATTGCATAGTTTCTGTCTTTGCATAGAGTTAGTGACAATGGAATGGATAGTGTGGCTTTGTTTAGAATAGATCTCAGTGTTTGTGGAGCTTGTGACCTATTTTGGAAACATAATATTAATAAATGTACAGAATATCTGACAGAGTGATCATTGTGTCTGCCACTAGCTGAAGTGGAAGAGGATTTATTTCATTCTTCCAGGTCAGCTGAAACCAAACTTTATAATCATCAAGAAGTGACCAGAATCCAGGTGTGATAGCGCAACCCTGTAATACCAGCAGCTCTGGAAGCTGAGGCAGGAGTATCACAAATTTATAGTCAGCCTCAGCAACTCTGCGAGACCCTGCCTCAAAATAAAAAAAAAAAAATAACTAAAAAACTGGCTGGGGATGTGGATCAGTGGTTAAGTGCCTCTGGGTTCAATTCCTACTACTACTACTACTACTAATAATAATAATAATAATAATAATAATGGTTGGGTAAGGCCAACCTCATATCTGATTAACCAGAAACATATTTAGAAAATATAGGACTTAAAATTGATGTGTGTGGCTTAAACAATCAGTATCCCACATAAACATTTAAAATTAAACTTGAAAGTTATATATTAGAACATATGTCTTTTAGAAGAAAAGAACATATTCTACCCTTTTGTTAGATTAGCATTGCCATTTTTCCTCATACGCAGTAAAAAATATGGCAGTTACTCACTGATTCACTCTCCACAATAGTGTGACTTTAATCTCATCTTCTATTTTAGGGACTGCTCTTTAATTGAATCATGGGAGTTGTTTGTGTTTCACATGAGCAAAGCTGGCACACATCACAGGCAGTGGACAAGCAGATAGGGCTATAAAGAGCTCATACTTAGCCCTGAGCAAAACCATAACTGGCTCATTGGGACCTTCCCCTTCCCAAAATGCTGAGGGCAGCTGAGAAAACAGCCGTACAGAGAAGTGATATACAGTATTTATAAATGGGAAGTGCTGAATTGCTGCTGGGTCCCACCCTGACTGCAAAATGAGCGAGCCAAATCAGAATAAGTCACGTAAGCATGTCTTTGCCCCTGTCCTGTGTTGGTCCCTGTCACCAGAAGAACTCTCTTCGCATTTTTTGCCTTCTGACATAAGAATTCTGACTTGATTATTTATATCCAAACTCTAAACCGTAATATTGTTCTTCAGAGATGTTTCAAGGCAGATTTCATGCTTGTGGGCTGGGCTCTCCACAGGTGTAGTGACTTGAGACATTCTTTTTTGTTGTTGTTTTCTTTCGTGCAGAACTAATACAATACATTTAAATTTTTCTGAGCCTCTTATTTCCTCTGGATAAAATGAAAAAGATAAAGATTGTTTGTAAGGGTTGGTATAAGTAGTCCATGTAATACATGGATATTAAATAGGGAGAATATTTAATACATGGTAGCTGTTTTGAGTTTTATATAAGAGGTGAATAATACCATCCCAGGTTTTGTTGTCAGATATACCCATTTTAAATTTTATGTTTGCTGTTTCTTGGATTTATGTTCATGGTCAAATAATGTCACTGAGCTCCTGTGTTATTATTATTGGCAGCTCTCTTGAGTTCCTTGAGTTCCTTCAATAGAAGGCACAGGTAGATATTTTGGGGAAATGCTTAGAGTGTCAGAAGAACTCTTCCGGAATTATTTAAGAGCAAATTGAGAGAGTCATTTTATAGTAGTCATTAATTTTTGGAGAGCACACGGTTGGATTTGGTTGTCAATATTTTGTAATGAGGGTAATGTATCATGAATGGTTGACATTCAGTGTTGTAATAATAATTTAAGCTCATATAATGAATCCATTCAAATCACTGAGCATATTTACCAACCTGTAAACATAATTAACATTTTAATTCTTCCAAATATCTTATGATCCACACAGCTTAGGAAAATGTATTAAATAGACCCTGGCAACCAAGAGACCCCAAGAGAAGGACACAGCATTTCTGTTAGTGATCGGGTTAGTTTGAGTTAACTTTCGAATTGAGGATAGAGTAAGTTGTGCGTGTTTTTATGATCACACTCTCTAAACACAGCTATGAAGGAATGGATTTCGGACTGAGTGGGTGAGATTTGAAAGTGGATTCTTCTATTTTAGAAATGTTAATCTGTACTAGTATGACCTACTGGGCTGGAACATTTTCCAAGCCAACACATGGGTAATTCTGCAGTGTCCTTCCTAGGCCTGCTCATAACATTTACACATGCTACCCATGCTCTTCATATTTCTATGTAGTTGAACTGCCATCCAAGTTCAAATTAGGTTGGACTCTTTTCTTTAGAATTTCTTATTTGCTTTTTACATTCTTTTCTTCTGAGACTTTTTAAAAAATTAAATGTTCTATAATAGGATAGGTTATCAAATAACAATTTGATATTCAAGATCTGGGATAAAATGTTATCTTATGAACAGTGCCTGAATTATCATTAAAATTCCTGCTAGAACACAGAGGGGAAAAATCTCATAACGTTAAATGCCAACGAGACTTACAGTCAATCTATTACTGGAATATGGGGAGCAATTTGTGAAAATTACTAAAGTGAAAAATAAAAAAAATTAACTTGGGTAAGATTCATACAGTTCACATTTTTGAAAAGATACATATACATCTAACTATTGATTAATTTAAAAATTGAATTGAAAAGACAAAATGTTTTTAGAAGTTGATTGATTAAGGAGTATTTCTGCCAACTGAGGTGACTGAAAACTGAGATGTTAAAAATGAATTCTTTGTACAAAAAAGGAGGCAAACTTATAGTTCATCAAATAAATAAATATAATTATGATTGTTTTACATTTGATAATAAAATTCAGTGGAAGAATTAAATTCTTAAAATACTATAGAATATGTAAATAATCATATCATTGAAAATTGATTAACTACTGAGATTGTATTAATTACAACCCTGAAAGAATATGGTAGAGAAGAAGGAGAATGTCCTTATTTCTTTATCTTATATGGAGAGAAAAATGTTATAATTTCTTATGGTGATTTATAATTTAGGATCTGTAATTCATAATTTTATAGATAACAACTAGAGTAGTTAAAATATTTTGTACAGTATGCAAATTGCTGAAGAATATAAAAATATCAAAAGTTATAAATCAAAGTATTATAAAGAAGCATAAAATTATAATAGAAGACCAAATATAATAGTTATGTGAATAAATTCCCATTCTTCCAATTATAATAAACTCTGTTAACATGTCTTTCACACTTGATTAAACACTGGAGTCCTGCTTTCCCAAGGACAAAGAATTTAGAAAGAACAAATGATTAGGACACTATTCAGACAAATAGAAACAGAAAGAAAACAACAGAGTTGTATTAATTTCAGGTAATTTTTTTCTATGAAGAGTTTATTTCTCTTTGCTTTAAAGGAAAGTTATAATACTATGCGAGGAAAATACACTCATTAGGAATCAAAGTAGAAGAGCAATATAAATTTACAAAAGAAATTTACTATTTCATTCAGCCAATGAAAGAATAAATAAACTAAAATAATATCACTAGTAAAAATTGGCCAGATTAACCAATTAAAAATGTTGACCACAGGGCTGGAGTGGTGGTTTGGCAGTTACGGTGCTTGCCTGGCATGAATGAGGACGAGGGTTCAAACCCCAGCACCATGTATACAACGAAGTGTTCAAGGAATGAAAGTCACCTGAAAAACTAAATAAAATTGCTTTCACTTTCTCTCTCTCACTGTCCCCTCTTTCTTAAAAAAAAAACCAACAAAAAAAATGTTGCCCAGGTTATTGACTTTCTCCCTGAAGTGAGGTGAAAAAAATAATCAAGAATACTAAAAATAAATGTTGGAAGGCATATGGGGAAAAGAGTACCCTTTTACATTGTTGGCAGGACTGCAGATGGGTACAGCCACTCTAGAAAGCAATATAGAGATTCCTCAAAAAACTCGGAATGTTTCTACCATTTGACCCTACCAAAAAGCAGCATTCAACAGGGATGCAGCCATATCACTGTTCATAGCACAATTCCCAATAGCTAAGCTATGGAACCAACCAAGGTATCCTTCGATTGATGAATGGATAAAAAAATTATGGTATATACACACAGTGGAGTATTACTTAGCCACAGGGAAGAATGACATTATGTCATTTGCTGGCAAATGGAGGATATGCTGCTAAGTCATAAGTCAGTCTCAAAACACCAAAGGTCAAAATGTTCTCTCTGATATGTGAAATAAGGAAAAGAACAGGAATAGAAAAAGGGGAAGGAAATGGAGGAAGGAGGAATGAAATAGATGTAGTGAATGGAGGGAATGAGATTTAACTTGCTCATATTTATATATGACCAAATCATAGTGAATCTCAGCTATCTATGTATATTACATATATATGCATATATATATATATATATATATATATATATATATATCAATGAGTCACTAAAGAGAAAAGCTATTTAGTAAATAACAAAGACTAGTAGAGGGAAGAGAAAGGAAGGGTTGGGGGATACTGGAGAATGGATTAAAATGAGTTATTCTGCATACTTTTATAAAATTGTTAAGTGTTTAGTCCAATATATCTGAAAAGAACTGGGTGGGAGGAAAGGAAGGGAAGGGGAAGTGCTTGAATTGAGTTAAAACAAGATACACTCCAAGCTTTCCCCCCCTTTTTTATTAGATAATATAGAGTTACAACTGAGGGGGAAACATTATCAAACATCCCAGAACAAATGTATATATACTTAGTTATCTAGGACTAATGCCATGTCATGGATGCTCAGCTTGGGTTCCCCATGTTGCTGTTTCCCCCAGAAGAACCCCTGAGTTAAATGGATATCTCGTGGAGGTCAGAGATCCCCTTCTGAGATGATTCCCCTATATTCCCATCCTCCAGTCTCCTAGGTGATTTTCCCAAGCCCTCCCCAGACCCTGTCCCGCAGCCTACGCCTCCAAGTATCCTAGGGAGTCATCTCCCTGTTGTGATAAGAATCATACAAGTTTTTTTAATTAGAAGTATATAGAGATATAATTGAGGGGGAAACATTATCAAACCAACAGTAATCAATGTATATATACTTTGTTATCCAGGGGTAATGCCAAAACATGGATGACCACCTTGGGTTTCACCTGTTGCAGTTTCCCCTGGAAGAACTCATGCGTTAAATGGGTAGCTCATGGAGGAATGACATCGGCTTCTGGGATGGTTTCCCCATATTTCCACTCTCCAGTCTCCTAGGAGTTCTTCATACACCCTCCCCGTCCCCATCATCCTCCCTACGCCTCCAAGTTTCCTAGGGAGCCATCCCCCTATTACTCTGAGAGTCATTCAATTTGAAGTATTGTTAGGTTAGCTGTCTACCCTACTGCTTCCCCATATATTCTAGCATCCACAGTTGAGAGAAACCATTCGGCCCTTGAGTCTCTGAGATTGGGATACTTCACTTAGCATAATTCTTTCCATCTCCATCCATTTGATATCAAAAGCCATAATATTGTCTTCTCTAATGGCCGAGTAGTATTCCATTGTACATATGTACCGAAGTTTTTGTATCCACTCATCGTGTGAGGGGCATCTGGGTTGGTTCCATAGTCTAGCTATAGTAAATTGAGCTGCTATAAACATTGATGAAGCCACATCACTATAATACGCTGAAGAATCATACAGTTTGAAGTTATTATTAGCTTAGCCATCTGACATACTGCTTCCCGATTTATTCTAGCTTCCATAGATGAGAGAAACAATTCAGCCCTTGAGTCTCTGAGATTGGGATACTTCACTTTGCATAATTCTTTCCATGTCCATCCATTTGATCTCAAACACCACAATATCATCTTCTCTAAAGGCCGAGTAGTATTCCATTATATCTATGTACCAAAGTTTTTGTATCCACTCGTTGAGTGAGGGACTTCTGGCTTGGTTCCATAATCTAGCTATAGTAAATTGAGCTGCTATAAACATTGATGAAGCCACATCACTATAATATGCTGATTCTAACTCTTTTGGGAAAATAGCCTGGAGTGGGATAGCTGGGTCGTAAGGTGGTTCCATCCTTAATTTTTTGAGGATTCTCCACACTGCTTTCCAGAGTGGCTGAACCAGTTTGCAGTCCCACCAGCAGTGTGACAGTGTTCCTCTTTTCCCACAGCCCCTCCAGCATCTGTTGTTGTTTGAATTTTTCATTTTTGTCACTCTAACAGGTGTGAGGTGGTATCTTATTGAAGTTTTGATTTGCATTTCCCTTAGAGCTAATAATGTAGAGCATTTTCTCATATAATTATGGGCTTTCTGGACTTCCTCTGATGAGAAGTTTCTTTTTAAGATCTATAGCCCATTTATTGATTGGATTATTTGTGATTTTGATGTTTAGTTTCTTTAGTTCCCTGTATATTCTGGATATTAGCCCTCTATCTGAGGTGTAATAGGCAAAGGTCTTCTCCCATTCTGTAGGTTCTCTCTTGATGCTCCTGACTAGATCTTTAGCTATGCAAAAACTTTTTAGTTTAATTGCTTCCCATTCATTTATTCTTGACTTTACTGCTTGAGCCATGGGAGTTTTTGTTAAGGAAGGTGCTGCTGACTCCTATGTCCTGTAGTGTTAACCCTACTTCTTTTTCTAGTAAGTTTAAAGTTGTTGGCTTAATATCCAGATCTTTGACCCATTTTGATCTAATTTTTGTGCAGGGCGCAAGATAAGGATCCAGCTTCAGTTTTCTACGTATGGCTGTCCAATTTGTCTAACATCATTTGTTGAACAGGCTATCTTTCTTCCACACTATGCTTTTGCCCCCTTTATCAAATATCAAATAGTTAAAGATATGGGGGTTTGTCTCAGGATCTTCTATTCTGTTCCACTGATCTTCGGTTCTGTTTTGATATCAATACCATGCTGTTTTTGCTACTACAGCCCTGTAGTATAATTTCAGGTCAGGAATTGAAATACCCCCTACTTCTTCCTTCTTGTAGAGTAATGTTTTGGCTAGTCTGGGTGTCCTGTTATTCCATATGAACTTGAGAATTGGCTTTTTCTATATCTGTGAACA
>PVKS010000702.1:0-110263 GCA_004027875.1 Aplodontia rufa | reverse complement strand
GTTCTTCATTGGTATAAGAATTATGTGATAAAAAAGAATTATGTGATTATACACAGGTATATTAGAATAAATATATATCCCAGAAGGACAGGCAAGGGACCAGGGGATGGGAGGAGGGAGGTAGTGAAGTGCTGCAGGGGGGGATGTTGGCCAAATTATATTGTTGTGTGCATGTATGGATATGTGACAACAAATCCCATCATTATGTATATCTATAATGCACCAATAAATAAAATGAAGAAGAAATACATGTTTAAAAATAGACCAGGTTAAAATAATATCCATGAAATTGACATCTATACTTTTCAAAGACCATATCCAGTTTAATAACTGAGAAACACTGATTTACAAAATCAGACTTAAAATTGTACAGGGTACATTCTTTGATAACATAAGTTAAGGAGAGCAAATAACCTTTTTCACTGGAAAAAATTCTCCAGTACAAAAAATGTCTGTATCCTAACTGGGGAAATGAAGATGATTATATTAAGCAGTGTAGCTAAAAGAGAAAGTAAGGGAAACTCTTAGCTTCACATACTTTCATTGTTGGACAGGAATTAAGTTTACAAATTAAAGGTTAAAATAACAAAATATTAAAAATGCAAGCATAAAGAAATTAGGTGAAAATAATAGAAATGAAGGAAGAAATTCATAAAAGAGGAAAAAGAGAAACCAAATACAAGACCTTATTTTGTAAAACAAGCTATTGAAATTTAACAAGAGAGAGCAAAACTAATGTTGGAAATTAGAAATTATACAGATATTATAAATATTAAAAATCTTTTAAATGATATAGTACTGAACAATAAATTATTAAATTTGAAATCATAAATGAAATTAAATATTTGTGAAAAGAAAATTTATGTTACAAAACTTCATTCCAGCAGAGGTCAAATATTAGACCAATCCTAACAATAAATACAAAATAAAAGTCAGATTGGTCATTTCATAAAAGTTTCTGAAATCAGATTTTACCTGAGTTCTCGTAGATGTTTAGAGATATTGACACATACCATTGCAGAGTACAGAAAATTTAGAATTTTGCACATCCCATTTTACAAAGCCACCCTTCCAAGAACTAAACTTGGCTTTAAATGGCAAGAGCCTATGACATATTCTTATTCCCAGGGAACACATCCTGAAGGAAATAAACTGACATGCAGAAAGAAATTTATGTTTGTATGGAATTATAAAAATACCACATAATGCCAAAGAGTCAATGTGGGAGAATAATTAAGTGAATTGTGATTTGCTCATTCAATAACATGTCATGATATCATTAAAAGCCATGTTTCTGAAATTTTTTCAAGTTATGTGGATGTTCTTTATCATTTACTATCAAGTTGAACCTGCACGTAAATTGCATATATTTGAGATTATCGCAAATCTTCAAAAAATTTTGATATTTTTAGGAAAAAAGGACCAAATATATCAAACTGTGAGCTATCACTAATTTGGTCAGGGTCTTGTTGATTATATTTTCTTCTTTTGTAATTCTACAAATTTTTTGTTTTATATAATGACTGTGTATTATTTTACATTAATAAATTAAAGTTTTAAAGACAGATTTCAGTAAAGGAGAATCCTGCCTCTAATTTTTACCTCCATCTATAGGTCTCTACAATGTGATAGCAATTAGCATATGCCAAGTTGCAGTCATCATTGTGTGTCAGTTATACCAGCATAACTTGACCTCAATCGAGCAAGAGAATGAATATATGAGAAAGTATCCCGAATCACTAATGATCAGAGAAATGCAAATCAAAACTACGTTAAGATTTCACCTTACTCCAATCAGAATTGCACTGATGAAAGAATACAAACAGTAACAAATGGCAGAGGGGTTGTGGGGAGATAGGAACACTAGCACACTGCAGACTGGCACAGCTGCTCTGGAAAGCAGTGTGAAGACTCCTCAAAAAATTAAGGTTGAATTCATGATACACCTCAGCTAACCCTCTTCTGTATTTTCCCAGAGGAGTTAAAATCAACATGTGACAGTGACACAGCAAAATCGATGTTCATAGCAGCTCAATTTACAATAGCTAAATTATGGAATCAACCCAGATTGATGCCCCTCACTGAATGACTGGATCCAAATTCAGCTATTAGAAACAACAATATTACAGCCTTCGAACATAAATGGATGGCAATGGAAGAAATCATTAGCCAAACCCAGAGAGTCAAGGATCACATGTTTTTCCTCATATGTGGAGGCTAGAGTAAAATTGAGGCTTGGGTTAAAGGTAGTCAAACACATGTATTGGGCCCACCAAGGGCATAGCAACACATAATCTAGGGGAAATATAGACTTATGGGGGAAGGGGAGAAGGAAGAGGTAGTGGGGATGGAGAGAGAGGGAAGATGGGGGCTCTAGGGAGACAATGTAGCATATTCTTTATCCCTCCCTAAGAAGTCAAATCATATTTATGGAATTATTTAATTCTGAAAAAATTCACTATATGTATATATATATATATATGTATATATATGTATGTATATAGAGAGGGAGAGAGAGACATTTATATCTCTTATAGGGTATAATATAGAAGAATCTGGAGACTGGGGTGTGGGCAATGTGGGGGTAAGATGGTTGTAAGATCAAGCTCATATCATTGTTACTTTATACACATTTATGTTTGTACAACAACTCAACTCCTTAATAAAAAAAAACTCAAAAAATAAAATAAAATCATTACAAAAATTGGTAAAAATTAAAAAAAAATAACTGTATTTATTATAGAGTTAGTGCACAGATTCTTCTTTTCTTGTTGTCTATGGAATCTGGTTTCAGTAACAGAAGGAGTTTTCAGAGTGTAGGTCTTTGAATCTCTAGGGTTTTCCAAGGCACTTTCAGGAATCCAGTGAGGGGAGATATTTCCATTGTAATTTTTTTTTTAAAGAAAAAGAGTGTGAGTGAGAGAAAGTTAGAATCAATTTTCTTTATTTTTTCATCTGGACTTTGTTTCTCTGACATTCAGGTGTATATATGATGCTGGGGTTTTAAGTCAGGTCCTCATGGATGCGAGGCAAGTGCTCCAACCACTAAGCCACCGCTCCAGCCCTTCCATTATCATTTTTTCACTGTGGTGACAGTTGTACTGATTATACAGAGCAATAGTGGGTACAATAAACCTTCACATGAATGAAGGCAGTGGCCCTAAATTATAGCATAAGCATTGTATTTATAATCATAATAATTTTCTTCGTCTTCTTATTTTTTTCCTCTGGTACTAGGGATTGAATCCAGAGGCACTTCACCATGGAGTTACATCACCAGTGCCTTTTAAATTTTTTTTTTTTTGAGTCAGGTTCTCCCTAATTTGCCAAGACTGGCCTCACGCTTGCAATCTTCCTATCCCAGCCTCCTGAGGTATTGGGGTTATAGACATGTGCCACGATGCCCAGTCTCTTGGATACGTGATTTAAAAATTTTTTTTATAATAGACTGAGGTCTTTGTAAAAATCACTTCTGAGGCATTGGTAAAAATATCTATTTCCCATGAAAACTAGATCAATGAACTTCCATGTAAAAGACTGCGCAAAATTCACTGATCTGTTTTCAGATACCTCAATGCAACTAACCTTTAAGAAACTACCACTTGTCAAATTTTGATATACTCTCAGAGAAGATCATCCATGATTATTTTAAAAGACTGTTGGGAGCTGGAGAGGTGGCTTAGCAGTTGCAGCACTTGCCCAGCATGCTCAATGACATGGGGTTGAGCCCCAGGACCACATACACTGTAGAGTGTCAGAGCAATGAAGGCCACATGAAAAAGTAAATAAAATTGATTCTCTCTTTCTCTCTCTCTCTAGTGTCCCTTTCCCTATTTAGAAAAAAACACTGCTGAAATATTCCTTCTTAAGCATCATATCTATGTTGATAGATTTTCTTCCCAAACTTCAACCAAAATAACTTATTTCAACAGATTGAAGGCAGAGGCAGATGCGAGAATCCAGTTGTTTTCCATTAAGTCAGAACATGTGAGATTTGCAGAAATATGAAATAAAACATTATTCTATTTTGACAGTACAGTTATTTTACAAATATCTTAATATATTTATTATTATTGTTACCATTTCAATAAATTGAGTATTTTTTTAAAATTCTCAGTTTAAATTCCTGATATGGAAAATAGTGATAGATATAAACTCCTGTATACAGAAACTCTGGGTTCTTCAGTAATTTTTAAATATATAAATAATATTTAATAGTTCTACAGTTTCTCTCTTTTAACTTATTATTATTAAATGTTAAGCCTAAAGCTGTATCTTACTAAAGGCAACGGAAAGATTTAAACTAAGATCTGAGTATTCTAAGCCTTTACTCCTAACGTTTTTATATTGAATATTTGAAACCTAATGGTTTTTTCCCCATTTCTCTGTCAATATCTCATTTTGAATAATTTTTTCTTGATTATCACTTTCATCAGTCTAGCAGCCAGCAGGTTCTGAGGACTGAGAGAGTGTTTTTATAAGTAGAGCTTTTGAGGAATCTTGTACACATCTCTGAAATATCCTTGACATCCTTAGCAGTTATTAACCATTCTTTCTTCAGTTAGAATTGACTTCCAGTTATCACACCTGTGCCTATTCAAGCTTTTGAACACTGTATAAGGTATTTTTTTCAATTCTTTGTCTCTTTTGGATTTGAATGCTGTCAGTTCTTAGCACGTTGTTATCACAAATGCCGTTAACAGAATTTTAGGCTACGAGTAAAACAGCCATTGTTAAGTGGTTTCTACAATTTACAGTTTATCACTATTATAATATTCCTCATGTGACAGTAACAATCAGTATTGTCATTTCAATATTTCTATATGCAAGCATTGGGATAGTTCAGTCTGCAGTGGCTACTGACAGACCCCCTCCCTCAACCCATAGTTGCAGTTTTCATTTGGGAATGGTGCTAAGTTATGGTGCCACCAATGTGGCTTCTTTCTCAAGTCCCGAACTGTGCAATTCTGCACCCACTGATGGCTCTTCTGGGGGTTTTCCTTTAGCATATCTGGCCCAGGTGGATCACTTACTCCTTCCTGCAACACGCCTGCCTCTGTCTGCCTTGGCTCTCCTGTGGCAGTGCCCAGAACCTCTGCCAGCTGGAATACATTTATCATAACGAGAAAGCACTGTCTTTCATCAGGGCAGTCAGAATCCTGAAATAGAGACCCATGAAAAGGTTTCAGTTTCTACTCATCTCCTCCAGAAATCTCTTGTGGAGATCACCTGCCATGGTCCCATGTGACCTCTGAGAGATCATACAGGGAAATTGGTACAGATATTTTGTGACATTGGTTTTGAACAACACCACAGTGTTCCAAACACTTTCTGGACTGATTACTGATTTCTGGGAAGGAATATAAAACATGTTCTAATTTTCAAAAGAAAAATCACCTTTGCCAATTATAGATCTGTACTCTATACAAAAGGGCGTGATATTTACATTCTGAATACCTGTGTGATTCAAGTGTTTACTCCCTGTAACTTTAGTCCCAAATTTTCTTCAGGTTTTTACCACCCAAAATGTCTAAATGATATTTTGCCATATAATTCTTCAGTCCGGAAAGATGCTATGAAACTTAACTAAAACAAATAGTCTAGGTGATTGACCATGATCTGTGTATTTCCCTGGTGTCTCCTCCCATTAATTATCTGACATATTTGCTTATTTTCTTAGTATCAACTGTTGCTTGTCTGAATCCCATCAAAGTTCCTTACTTCTTAACCCTGACTTCTCTATATCTGTCCATCTGATCACCTGATCTAGGGTTTTCTCTACATTTCTCTAAAGAGATCTACTGATATCCTCATTTTCACTTTGAATGACCAGGTGGTTTTCAGGTGGCTTTATCTGAGATGCGTTCTTGTGGACAGTTTGTACTACATTTGCACTTGAATGTAGTAATGTCAAACACCCATTTTTCTGAATTCTCAAGGTTGAGTAAAGAGAGACCATCATGTAGCCATAAATTTGGAGATTTTACCCTGTTTTTGTTTTCCTTTCTTTCTTCCTTTCATTTTCTGTACTAGAGATTGATCCCAGGGGTCCTTATCTACTGAGCCACATCCCCAGCCCTTTTAAGAAAGGGTTTTACTAAGTTTCTTAGGGTCTCACCAAAAGGCTGAGGCTGCTGTTGAACTTGTGATCATCTCGCCTCAGCCTCTTGAGCTGCTGTGATTATGTGCGCCACTGCACCTGCCCAGCTACTCTGTTTTCACATTGTATTTTTGACTTAACTGAGAGTTAGATTAAGTTGTGCTCATAAGAAAGTTTCTGCAGCATTTATTAGCTGCATATGAGATCTTTCATATTATAATCAGTATTATTATTTTGATCATTCTTATGTAAAACTTCATCTTTAGAAAGTTCATCTTAGAATATTGTATTGAGTAAGATTTATCTTCCTTAATTGTCTTAATTCAGGCTGCTACAGTAAGATATCATAGATGGGGTGGAATTTATAGTAGATTCATTTCTCACAGTTTTGAGGCTTGGACATTTAAGATCAAGGCCCCAGCAGATCCGTGCTTAGTGAGAGTCCGTTACCTGATCTGTAGATGGTCATCTTCCCCATTGTATCCACAAATGGCAGAGACAGAGCAAGAGCAAGTTCTTGTATTTCCCCTTATAAGAGCATAAAACCGCTCAGGGGGATGCTATCCTCGTGACCTAATTACTTTCCAAAGGCCCCATCTCCTAATAGCACCAAGTTGTGGATTAGGATTTCAATGTGTGAATTTCACTGGTGGAAGGAGGAGGAATACATTCAGTTCAAGACACAAATGAAATGGTACTTACATATTATTACATACATAATGTGATATATAGATTATTGCACACATTATATAAAAAGTATTAAGTAATTTGTCATATCCCCTGTTTTTAATTGGTCACTAGGAAGCATAGAAGTTTATGTTTTGCTTATTTGCTATAAATAGAGAATAGAATATACTTATTTTTTGTTTATGAAATTCCTTAACTCAACTTGGTAGCTTAAATTAATCCATGATTTTATGCCTTGCCTCATTCCAACAGATACCTAAGCACAGAAATATAAAAATAATGGTAAGACGATAAGAGTTGTGCCATAAGAGAGGAATTAGTTATAGTGACCCAGCAGGGTAGAGAGAAATGAAAGGAAATTGAGATTATAAAATAAACTAATGTTATCCAGTCCAGCGAGAGGCAGTGTGACTCCAACTCACCTTTTCTCCAACACATGAAGTGTTCCCATCACCTTACTTGCCCCTTGGTGGCCTTGGAGGCTTCCTGGCTGGACTATTGACAGGAGGACTCCCATGATAGCTTTGGCTTGGAGTAATTCCATTCCCACCCATCCTCCTTGATCCTTAGAGGGACAGTCACGAGTAAGGAAGGAAACGGCATTACCCAGTTCTTTATAAGGCACAGACAAGATGGCGAGTGCTGTAGCACCCATGTGTATGACTATGTATTACGGCCATAAGGAGAGGCTGGGATCGTGTCAGTGCTGCCTTAGTGCATGGGAGGTTCATGGGCTGAGTCTTTTTTTTTTTTTTTTCCTGCACCATCTTTTATTCATCTTGATTATAGCCCCATCTGATAGCTATTCAGCTGTAAAAGAAATCTATTTCTCTTTTCTCTTTTCCTCTCCAGGCACCTCCTTGATGAGGCCCAAGAGCTTGCTCCGAGGCTACTGCTCTGAGATGATTTGTCCCAATGATCTTTATGACACAGTTTAGATTATTTTTTGGTGGATTATTATTTTTGATAAAGTGAAATATGGGAAATGTATTTCCAAAATATGAAACTGGGGTGCACAGGAGTGAACTGTTTATGAAATCTTCAGTTAGAATGAGAAGTCACAGCAGTGGATGTTCTCTGGGGAATTTTTGTACAGGGTTATAGAAATTTCTGTAGACTTGTTTGTAACCTAGGTAGTCACCCTTCCAGAGGGTACCAGGGAAAAAGAAGACTAAGTAAATAGCAATCTAATATATACCATCTTTCTTTTTCTAGGTAAAATTTCATGATCTTTAACATTCTCTACAAAAGGAAATAAAATTTTAGAATTTAAAACAGGAATTCAGAGAAACACCAGAAGAAAACTTATCCTAATCAGTCACATGTGCACGCACCCACACTTTTTTTCTCTATCTCCATATTCCCCTGACAATTCAAATTGTGTTTTTTTCTTTTTCCTTTTATTTTCCTTGTCTTTTTTTCTTTTTGAGAGGAGGTCTTGCTGTGTTTCCCAGACTGGCCTTGAATGCCTGGGCTCAGAGGATCCTCCTGCCTCAGCCACCCCAGTAGCTGAGAATGCAGATGTGTGCCACCATGACCAGCTCTCGTGAATGTTCTGTGCTTGACTGTGCCTGCTGCCATTTTCAGAATATTTTTCATTAAATATTTTTTTCAAAATTTGTTGCTTTGAAAACCCGCCTAGGGTTATGGAGGGTGTAAGTCTACACAATTATTACCTGCTGTCAGCAAAACTGAATAGCTGAGAGGGAATAATTATTCGCTCCCTGGTGCCGTAAGCCACTTCTGAACATATTGCAATATAGACTGGATTCATTTAAAGTGGTTGTAACTAAATGAATCACAACCTTTTGGGTATAAGCTAATAGATAGTATATTAAGACTGTGTAAACTCTGTAAGAAATCAGTATATTAAAATCTGTCAGAAAAGGTCATCATTGACTATGGGTTAATATCTGTAGTCAGTACCTTGAATCGTACCAACATGTGTTGGTCCTTATCTTTGATATGACTCAAGGCAGGAAATGAGATCTGAAACTAGCTGAAGGGTGTGACCCAGATTGCCAAACTCCTTGATGGAGAGAAGTTTCTGCCTTTTAAAAAAAGATTTTAGGAGTTTTCGTGTTTTGGTGTGTATAGGAATTTATAATCTTTGGATTTGGGGACCCAGTGAGAGAAAGGATGTGTCTTTTCCCTCTCACTCTACCCTCAACCAATTACCTTTGGAAGTGTGAGTATCAGCTGTGTTTTGCTAATGAGTATTGCCGGAGGACTTTCTGGAAGTACACTGAACAGAAGAACTTGGGAGAGTCACAGTGGAACCAGACAAACTTGTCAGTCTGTTTATAGGTATGCTCATATTTTCTTTGCCAGGCATACAAACCAATTAGAGTGAGACTGCCTGGTAACATTTTTGAGGGGGTGGGCACTTCTTTTAATATTTGTAATGGACATGTATACTATCGCAGAGAATGGAATCAACAATTTTATTACCGATTTTTTGGAAGAGAATTTGAAATGAAGATAAAAATCCAAATTCCACTGTAACAAGGATCAGCAAGAAAATTTTCTGAGTCCTTTATCTCTCTAAGTTGAAAGTTCACAAGAATGAGCACAAACATGTTTCCTTGGCCATGCTTTTCATTAAGTACCCATTGTTTTGATAATTAGTTCATTATAAAGGAGAGATGTGAATAGTGACCTCTGTCCAGTCTGGCTCATGAAAAACAAATGGACTGATTTCCTCTGGGCAATGTGATCAATTACCCGTAATGAAACTGAAATGAATGATTCTCATATGCCTTTGCACATTTTATTTTGCAAAGAAACACAGTATCTTATGCAGTTTTGGTGAAGGTTAGGAATTAATGTTAGCATTATAAGCCATGAAGTTCTTCTTTCTGCCCCCATCCTTCCCCAATCAGGACTTACTGTCAGGTAAGTGCCTTGAGGAGATTCAGGTAAATGTAGGGGCAGAGACAGTGGAGTTATATTTTGAAGGTTTCCTACTATGTGCCTAGCAGCCAGTTACAGAATAAGTTACTGTCAGCAGTTTATTTTAATTATTTGCTATATGGAACCTCAGGGAAAAAATGTTCTTGTATGTAGGGAAAAGATCTTTTTTTTTTTTAAATTGTACCATAATTGAAAATGGTGGCTATCACTCCTTGTACTTTTTATTTGCAATTATAATAAAATGATAGTGATGATATTTAGAAGTTAATACTGAGGCTGTATGAACATTTATTGTGCAAGTTGGCACTTGGCTTCAGCATCCAGAATTACTGCCACCACATCCCATCGAAAAAGTGATCCTGACAAGGATCTATACCACTGGATGATAGGTGGGTATTGTTCTCTCATTCTTCGTAGATTTCTATCTGGCTGGATATGTTGGGTTTAGGAATTGTAGCCCTTAATTTAAGAGGCACGGGACAAATGCCATGAAGTTTAAGCTCAGTCTAGTTTTGTATTGTTCCTTCTTTTATTTACTTAGACCAAAACTTACTTTAAAAAGCTATACATTTGCTTTATTATAGTAGCAATGAAAAATAGGTCTGTGAAGCATCAACATTGTTTTGCTTCTGATGGCCTGATGGCCAAATCTCCTGGTTCATAATTACTGAAGAATGAAGAAACAAGGCGCATCGTTTTAATATCCTCATGTACAGGTGTATCTTATCAAAATGGTAATATGCTAATCAACATTTTATGTTGGGAAGAACTGAATCACTGTCCTCAGTAAACCTAGTCTGTGGTTCTGCCATTTATGAGTGATGCGATCATGACAGAGTTGTCTAACTTCTGGAATACAGTCTTCTGATCTCTTCAATGGGGTTTTGTCCCGAAGAATACATCTCTTCTAACTCTGGTAGTGATCATGCTTTAGTGATCATTAACAAGAGCCATCCATTAATATGTTCAGTAGCCTAGTCACAGGCATTGGAGTGTCAGGACTTCACTAGATGTTGAGAAGATTACAAATGAGTAGCAACAAACTTGTTTTCCTAGAGGAGAAAACAAACAGGTAAATAATTAAATATGACAGTGAGGCAAATACTTGGTGGGATACTTGTTTAAGGAGTGTGATGGTCAGAATATCTGTGTGACTACATAAATGGGAATAATGCCTTATAAAATAGGCCCCAAGAGGTAAAAAGTGGTGACAGATTTTGTGGGAGCCATCAGGTGCTAAAACAGCATTGGCACAAGGAAAATGTTAAATGTAAGAATATATATATATATGCCATAAATTTGGCCCATTAAAAAAGGGCCAAAAATCTTTTGCTTCTCGAACCCACTGATTCAATCTTCCATTTATGAAGTTTGTCACACTCTCCTAAATTTCATCAAATTGAACATGCCATTATTTTAGATATAGTTAAAAAAGAAAAACATGTACCAAGAAAACTAAGGCTTTATCATTTTATGCATCGATAGAGCTCCTTGAAGACCTTCTAAGTGCTAGATGAGTTTCCTCCTATCTTAACCAACTTAAAACAAAGATTACAGTTTAAAGAGAAGGATGGAAAACAAGAACAGCTCTTGCCTTACTGGGGAGAACGATTTGGAAATAGGGACAGTACAATTCATACCTTCTAGAAAAAGACAACATTTCTAAACCTTCCATTAATAGATGCATGCTGATTTCAGATGTGTTAGAATGTGTATTTTAGAATAGGAGACATAAGATATGTATGTGTGTGTAGGAGCTTTGTACAGTCAATAGGTATCAAATGTTGAAAGGCATTGAGGCCACATACATGAGTGCTGAATGTGTGATCAAGTCATTGTGACGACTGGTTACTCAGTCATTTCAACAAATCACGAATCATCTAGTAATCAGACCTTATTTGTAGGTAAAAATGATTGCTTATGGGATGTGCTTCATTCTCTTCTGAGGGAGAGAGAGAGAGAGAGAGAGAGGAAGGAGAGAGAAAGAGACAGAAAAAAACTGTTTTGGCCTTTGAGAATAAGCTTCTGGTGTTGATATCCAACCCATTTGGAGAGACTAGTAAGGTGCTAGGACTCCACTTTGAAAATGGTTTATTGGTTCCTGGTGAACAAGAGCTATCAGAGGCCTAGAAAAAGAAAAGAAATTTGGATCTAAGTGGTGTGGTATATATAGAATGTAAACTAAACATTATTTTTACTTCTGTTAGGCTCACTTCTCTCAGGTCCTCCTGGACTACAGAATTATGAACAATTGGTGAAGGAAGATGGTAATCTTTGCACCTTTTGTCTCCTGCCTCCACTCTAGTTGAGAAAAATTCTCATGTGCATAAGAGTCGTTGAAGGGCTGATTAGAAAAGGTTCAGTCCAGAACCTGACCTTGGAAATTTTGGAGTTCAGTAAAGGGGAAGGGTCTGAAAATGTATCTGGAATGTTTCCCAGTCATTTCTAATAAAACAGTGTAGGCATCACATTTTGAGAGGCATACTTTCATAGTAAGTGTAAATTGTGTTGTCTGGAAGTTTTTTTCCTTTATTTCCAGCAATTTTCAGTTTTCAGTTTAAATTTCCTTCTTTCTTCAAGAATCCACAGAACCAGAAGGATGTTTTTCTCAACAGGAAGTCTGTTCTCTGGCACACTACGTTTGGCCCAATTTGAGTTAGATGGGCACTTCAAAAATATGTATAAGCACACACTTTATTTGCATTCAAATGTTCTTCTTTCTGGAAGTCTTGGTAGATTCTCACTTGGGTGGCAAGCTAAGTCCTCAGCAGCCCGTGTCACCAGCCAATGGCCTAGTCGCTGCAGTGCAGACAGCATTGCAAACACCATTAACCTGCCGTGCTCCTTATGTTTGAAGCTGCTGAGACACCACCATTTGGGCTTGTCTGAAGAAAAGAAAACCCACTCATGTGTTAAATTGTTTGCTTGGTAATAGATTCATAGAGAAGGGGAAACATACGATGCCATTGTTAATTGGGTAACCCAAGCATTTGTAATAATGTTCCAGTGCATTGTGCAGAGTAACTAATGGGAATGGTGTGTGGTGTGGGTGGAAATATGTCAGCTGGCTTCGCCCACTGGCAAAAGGTTTGGACCATTTGTGTTGGATAACTTGCTGGTGGATTTAAGAGAATTTGTTTTCCTTTGTGAAGGAAATGATGCATGCAGTATTCCATATGTGATGTTTTGAGTGAGAGATAATTGCCCCACACACTAACCAACTATTTGTTTTTATTTAGCAACAGTTTCTATTGAGTTTTATCCACTGTCATGTTTCTTTAAAGTAAATGTTTGGTATATGTTAATCGCATTTGGTAACTTTTTAAAAATATTGCTATACCTCATCGCTTCTCAAGGTTATCTAAAAATCTTGTTCAAGAGAATCATTTTTCTGTTACTCAGCCTCATAGACTCCGGTTTTCTCACTGCTCTGAGAGCTTGTACTCAGTGATGTGTCATATTTTTACCTGCACTGACATGCAGTTAAAGCCATTTGTAAGTTATTATAATATGTATTTTAGAATTTTATTCAATTACAACTCAGTTTGTATTTCTTTTCAAAAGGAAGAATGATTTATTTTAAAGCAGGGTCTTTCAAAGCCTGGCCCTTGGACTGAGTGTCTCAGACTCACCTAAGATATTGAGTGGAAGTTCCGGTTGCTTGGTATAGTAGCCTGGATTGTGCCTGTGCCCCCTCCAATTCATACATTGAAGTCCTCACCTCTATTGTGACTACATTTGGGGATAGGGCTTTGAGGAAGTGGCCTCTGGGGAGCAACTGTTAAGGGGCTATAGCACAGGTGTCCTCTCAGAGAGCTTTATGCTTCCTTTCCAGATTCTTGGTAGCTTCACGCTGTCCCTAGGCGTTTCCTCTCAGGTAGTGGTTTGTGTTCAAGATCTTGTTTCTTTTTCTATTCTACCACATATTCTTTCCTACAAAAGTCTGGATGTGTGCCCGTGTGCACAGGCTGTGGTGTCCGTATGTGCCACAATGGACTTGTCCTGGTCCCAGCCCTTGACCAAGGACTTGATGAACTCACCCTGTACCTAGGTTAATGGACTTTCAGATGATGACTGTCCAGGTAACTTACATCCATTTTAATAGAGAACCATCAGAAAGCAAAGCCTGGAAACACCACAGGGTTATTCTATGTACATCTCTTCAGGTCATTTTCCTCTCAGATTAGGCAGCTGTCTCATTGACTTATGTCAGAAAACCACCCGAATCAAAGGGATAAATAAAACTGAATGAAACGAATTCTTTTCCATATCATAAAAAGCCATGAGAAAGACTTCCTATACTGCAGCCCAGACACACGTGCCTGAATCCTATTCTTTCCTGTTTCTTTGTGTTCAGGGACTATGCTTTATCAGAATTTTCATCCTATTCTCTCTACTTTCTCTCACCATATCCCTGTGTGTGCATCTGAGTCCCCAGCTCCCTCTTCTCCAGCCATTTCCACTTAAACTGATTCAGAGCCCTCCCGAGAACCAGCCCCAGCCTGTATCCCTGTTTCCTCCCTTTTTGTCACTGTAATGCCTAAGCTGTGTCAGGAACAGGAGTGTATAAAGTCACTTTCCCTATGTGTTATCTACTCATTCTTTATTTTGGCTTCTGCTCACAGCTGTCACCCTTTACACAGTTTCAAATCGGATCATCAACTACTTCATTTTACTAAGTTTAATCAACACTTCCCAACCTTCACCCTGGGAGAGGCACTGAGTTCTGTTAATTATTCCCTGATTGTTTAAAACAACACAATCACCAATGCTAACACCTAGCAATTGCATGTCCTCTGCACCCAAAAGAGAAAAAAGTTCCAGATTATAAATAACGGCTATAAGAGGATGCCTTTGATACACAATCTTTGTTCCTCTAGGAATAGGAGGAACAGGAGGAGTGGTTGAGGAATGATGCTAAGAGAGAATGAAGAATCTTATCCTTCTGTCACCTGGGCAGAATTCAGGTCTGCAATAGACTCTGAACAGGAGAGAGATTTTTTTAAAGGCGGGGTTTATTAAGCTCAGCATTATTGAGATTTTGGAACAGTTAATTCTTTGTAGGATGATCAGCTGTGTCCCAGGGGAACCCATCTGTATCCGTACCAAGTCATCAGGGACAGGTGGCCTTCCCTCTCCCCAGTTGTGACAAAAATATCTCCAGATATTGCTGGGGCTGGATTAACCCTCTTCTTTCACCACCTCACTGCCCAAATTGAGAACCATTGCCATAGGGATACATGGTTTGGAATTTTAGTTATTGGATTGGATATGATATTCAAATTACTGAATGTGTCTTATGACTAAAGAAATAGAAGTAACGGTAACTCCTAAAACTTCATCCAGCACCGGAGAAGCAAAAGTTTAAGAAGACTTATGCAAAGAAATAATCTTTTAAAAAATGACTATATCCTGATTTTTGTCATCTTTTTTACTAAAATTATTATTACTGTTTCCTTCTGTATAGGATAAATATATGAATATACATTCTAACTTGCTCCTCCAAAGCACTTAAGTCCAAGTTAAATTATTATTATTATTTTTGGTACTGGAGATGGAACCTAGTGACACTTGATCACTGAAGCATGTCCTCAGCTTTTGATTTTTTTGTTTGAAGACAGGGTCTCACTAAGTTGCTAAAGCTGGTGTTGAACTTGTCAATCCTCCTGCCTCAGCCACCCGAGCCAGTGGGATTATAAGGGTTAGAGGCATGCGCCACCATGCCCAGCCTCCATGTTAAATTACTAATTAAGTGGGATGTGGGGGAGCACACCTATAATCCCAGTGGTTTGGGAGGCTGATTCAGGAATATCACAAGCTTGAGGCCTGCCTCAGCAAGTTAGTGAGGTGCTAAGCAACTTAGCAAGATCCTGTCTTAAAAAAAAAAAAAAAAAAGGCTGGGCTGAGGCTCAGTGGTTAAGCACACCAGGGTTCAATCCCAGGTGCATACGTATATTCATGGAGCCCCCTTTCACTTTCAAATTTTTTATTTTGAGTGGTGAATTATATAGTCACCTGATTATTTTCTCAAGTGTAAGTTTCATGAAGAAAGCAGCACTGAGTCCTCACAGTGCTGTTACATGGTGGCCTAAAGGTGGAACAATAAATATTTATTCACTTCATTATTATGTTAGCCCCTAAGTCCTGGCCTCTAAAAAATGAGTGCAAGCGCTTGTGCAGTTTCTCTTTGTGAACCATGGTGCCGTTTATAGACTTTTCTGGGAGACACTGGGGTTCTGCCCACATTTCAGAGCACCTTGCCCAGACCCAATGAGGAGAGCAGGCAGGCTATGCACACAGTCAAATGAATTTAACTGTCACTGCTCTGTGCCCCTAATTGTATTTTGAAAAAACAACCATTATTCATACTTTATACTATATTGGTAGGCGAGGCCTTATTATTTTTCCGAAGGAGATAAATGGCTGTGGAAATCAGGTGGTGAAGGATATTTCCTATATGTATAATAATGCAATGCCAAAAGGAACTTTTTTTAGATTGGTAGCTTTGTTCCTTCAACTTTCTTTATCCTGTCCTTAATCACTACCAAGTGAGAATTGGAACACACAAGAAACAAACCATAAACCCTCAAAATAAGTTCTACACACTTTAGCTTGCCTTGTTGCTTGCAGGTTTCCATTTTGGGGTTATCTGCTGAATAAATTGAGATGTGTTCTTTATGTTGGAGCCATTAAGGAGCGGAATTTAATAAGTCTGGTAGAATCTACAACTCAACTTCTATTAAGAACAAAATGGAATGGTTGGGATGCCCTCGTCATTGATTTGAAGAAAAGCTTCTAATCATAAGCAAATGTACATTTGTACTGATATCTGGGAAAATACCTTACTCCTCTGAAATTGCTGATATGGTTTCTTCCAAAAATAATGAGTAGACTTCAGGAAAAATTTATAATTCAAGTAGGTTAAGAACAAAAAGTAATATTATTTTCCTGCTGTGCCTGGTAACTTTCACTTGCATTAATTTCTTATGACCTGTGAAGCAGGGCTCAACTATTATTGGCCTCTTTGTATGTGTGAGTAAATTGTGATTCTGAGAGCTTAGGATTTAAACAGGTCTTCCTGACTCTGAGCCATTCTGTCTTCCAGTATTTCATTAGGAGTCCTTTGATCAATTAGAGGACAAGAAGCAAATATTCTAACAGATTTATTGCATTTAATGTGGGAAAATCTTTGTGGACTTAAATAAATTATTTAAACTTTTTTTATCTGCAAAGAGGAGATAAAAGTGCCTACCTCACAGGACTTTTAAGCAACAAAATTTAATTAGGTAAAGTATACAGAACTTGGCAAAATCTCAACACACAATAAGAGTTCAACAATTTTTTATTAAATTCAAAGAGGCAATGCATTCTGATACATTGGTAAGTTATTTTTAACCCTTATAGGAAATAATTTCAAAACATTAATGATAATTAATCATAAAAAACATACAGAAAGTGTCAGGACCAGCACAGTCCTTTGGGGAGAAGAGTGAAGCAACTAGACAGGAAATTAATCTATTTGATGAATTAATGATTTTAATGAATTGCTGGATGGTAACTGTAGGCAGGTGGAGTCATGGCTGAAGAAGGTGGGTCACTAGAGGCATACTTGGGGATTATATATTTGTTCCTGGCTCCTCCTACCCTCTCTCTCTCTCTCTCTCTCTCTCTCTCTCTGTCTCTGCTTCCTGGCTATCTGAGCTGAGCTGCTTTCCTCTGCCACACCTTTTTGCCATGAAGTTCTGCCTCATCTTTGGCTCAGAGCAATGGAGTTGGCCAACCATAGACTGAACCTTTGAAACTGTAAGCCCAAAATAAACTTTTCCTCTTCTAAGTTGTGTTTGTCAAGTATCTATTTCATAGTAGTGACAAGCAGGCTAACACATTTACCTACTATTGATATCTTCAACTGTTTATTTTAGTGGCAAGATTTACTTTCTTTAGAGAAATTTTCAGTAAGATTTTAATAATATTGAATCCTATTTTTTTAAGTATCTCTGCTTTCAAGGGTGCTTTCACATCATTTTAACAGCTTTACTAAGATATAATTCACATATCATATAACTATTACTCAAAACATACAATTCAATGGCTTTTAGTATATTTACAGCACTCTGTCAAAACCACCATGATACATTTTGGAACATTTTCATCACCCAAAAACAAACCGTGTCCCTTTAAGCCTCACCATGCACTTCCTCTATCTCCAACCCAGCTCTAGGCAACCACACAATACTTTCTATCTCTAGGTTTGACTATTCCAGACATTTCATATAGATGGAATCATACATATGAGGCTGGCACCTTTCATTTAGCATGTTTTCAGTTTCACTCGTGCTATAACTCAAGACTACTTCTCTGGACTTTAAATCTCTGTATCCACATGTTGGATACAAAAGAGGTCCTTTTGAATATCTCATGGGGACATCTAAATTAATCTTCTATTGCTCTCCAATTCCAACATACTCCTCCTCCTATGTATTCTAACAGGGTGAATGACACATCCTAATAAGAAATCCAATAGCCATGTGGGGCTTGCTCCTTCCCTTGCACAATCCATCACCAAGTCTTATTGATTCAGTCTCTTGAACATATCATGAATCTGTCCCTTCATCTCTATTGTCACTGTCATTGCCTTAGTTTCAGCTCTCGAGTCTCTCTGCCGTAATCTCTTAACTTGCTCTTCAGTAGCGGACCTCTTTCCTTCTCATTCATTCCTCCTGAGGTTGACAGAAGACTGCTCTGAAGCAGAAATCTGAAAGCATCACACCTCTGCCTAAAATCTCTTATTGCTTCGTCATAATCTGAAGAATAAAAAACAAATTCCTGGGCTATGTATACCAAACTTTAAAACTTTTTCTTTGACTATTTTCATTCTGAGTGCAGACATCCCAAAAGTTTTCCACATCTTCGGATAATCTGTGGGTTTTTTCAGCTTTATACCTTCCTATTAGTTTCCTCTACCTGTCTTCAGGTTCTTTGTGGTGCAGAAAATTCTGCTACAATTCTTTGTGTGAGAAACAAGTAAATAAACATTATTTAAAATATAATTATTATAGCTCTTAGTTCTTAAAGATGTGTTATCCTTTGGGGAGAATTTCCTATAATCTCAATTTGATATTGTTGCCTATCCATCTTATACTTTCTTTTACCATAAATATCATTAGGCTGTATTTTAAGTGTCACTTTACTGGTCTGACTTCCTCAATTGACTGATAGTTCTTGTGGTATTGAACTATATCTGTTTTATCTTTGTCAACTCTGCACTCTACATTGGGAGGCACTGAATAATGTGTTAAATGAATGCATGGATTCGGTGTGCTCAGACTTTCCAAGAACCCTTAGATCTTATGCTTCAGATTCTCTATTTCATCTGATTCAACTTTTATCATGCCTAGAGCAATCAAGTGACAGTAGAAGTACTTGATATGCAGTGCTGGTGGTCCTCTATTCCAGTGGCCTTACCTTCCACTGTTTTGCTGCTAGCAGCTAGCCTGCTTTTCTTTCTGTTTCTCAGTTATTGCTATTTTGCCTCAGATTTGGCCAGGATGGCTTCTTAGATGGGTCCACAAAGGCCACGAGGCTACTCTGTGGCTTATGAATTATCTGTGTGTGCGTAGTCTTCATGCTGTGACCTTATTATTCTATGCAACCCTGCAGGTGATTTTCTTTGCAATTGGATATAATGGAAAATCAAACATTTGCCTTTGTAATAGCTATTGCTTCACAACTAAGGAACAGTCCAAATAGTTTTACAAGCTTCCTGTAAGTTCCTCCTGATTCTCCCTTTGAACAGCAGAATTTACTAGTTATATTTTTTATTTTAAAGGAAGTGGTTGGGGGGGTGATGAGGTAATTCAACCTCTGTACACTTCTTTTCCCACACACTCTTCTAGAATCATTTATTTAAACATCTGCTTCCGTTGTAAAGAAATAGCTTTTATTTTAGTACCCCTGTGGGACTTTTGATTCCTCTCATTCAAATGAATGCATTTGCAATTTGGAGGAAGAATTAATAAGGCCATCTTGTTGAATGTGGAATTGGAGAATGAATGCACATTAGCCTAAAGAGGCTTTTTGCTGTATTCATAAAATGTAAAATACTGTAAGAAAATATTGATGATGTCTTGTTCCCAAAATATAGCTGATGTCTAGCCTCTTAATCAATCAATAAAATTTTCAAAGCTTCTTTTTTTTTTTGTCATTTGACTTTTCACCAGTAGCATGAAGAAATAGGGAAAAAAGGTAAGAAAAGTTCTTAGTTTTTTGATAGCTCATACATAATGTTCCAAATAGACAAAATAAACAGTTATATCGGTGGTTTTGTAAATTTGAGTTTATCACCAAAAAAGCTATGTTTCCCATGCTTTTTTTTTTAATCTCTGAGAATTTCATTGTTTAAAAACACCTGAACATCTTTTTCATAAAGCAAAGGGAGAAAACAGTGGTATTGTAAGGATGAGAAGTAGTTATCATACAAAATTGTTTTTAGTTTCAAATACAGTAGGTCGGAAGAAATATGAATAGATTTTCAATCATACAAATCCCCTTGGACATTGCCAATGAGGTCAAGTCAGGAGGACAGGAAAGCAAACACATGAGGTAGTAACTTTGATAATGAGACATTGGTTTTCCCAGGAGATGAATGAGATTCACAGTTGGATACAAAAGACATCTGCATTAAATGTGATATACTGAGTGACTAGATTGTAATTTCTTTCAGAGATTTCCCTTTGAGTTTACAAAGTAATTTCAAATTCTGAAAACTTCTACACGTGGCTTGAGAATTATTTCCTTCATTATTTGTAAATATTTTTTGACATTACCATCCCGATACCTTTAAGCTTAGAGAAATGAAAAAAAAAAAGGTATTTCTAAATATATTGGAAAAAGCCAGCATTCCTCTAAGCTCCACTGTACACCCCTCCCCAGGCTTTGCTTGAAAAGGACAGAACCAGGAGAGGGTAGGATTTGAAAGCACAGAGTTATTGTGTGAACCACCCTTTGTGGGATATCACAGTACAAAACGACAACAAGCAGTCGAGCATACAATAAGGACACCAAAAACCTATGTGGGACTGGTGCAGGGTGAGGGTCTGCGGAGCAGCTGCCCCCGTTGCTTTTTGTTGGTCGTCTAGGAGCAGTCTGTGGATACATCTGGGTATAGAAACAGAGCCAACACGTTCTTGTACTTTTATGGAGTAACATATGAATGCAGAACACACTGGGAAAGACATTTTATGAGGTAGCAGTCTTTTGATGGAATGCATCCCATAAATTTTATGCTTGACTATATAAAAAGAGATAAACTGAAAAGCCAAGTCATTTTCCAAGTTAAGAGCAAAGACTTATTAAAATGACACATTTTCCCTTCGCACTGGATTTTAAGCTCTGAGATAAGGTTTTCAACGAGTTGGGTTAGAGCTTTTCAAGTGTATTGACAATAGCAAGAGACAGATGTCTTATTTAGCTTCTGAGTAGGTTTCTCACTCTTTTTATGTATCATTGTTAAATGCTGTTTCCTACCTGTTGTAACATAACAAAAATGACTGTCAGCAATTCAGTTCTTACCACCAATCATGTATGCCTGATGTAGGAATATTCATGAAAATTAAACAGCAACAGCAGAAACCTGGATTCTTATTGTTGACAATAATGAGTATGTTGAATATCAGGCTTGAAAGTACTAAGCTGAGAGGCTTGAATGATGTTGATAGCTACTCCAACCCCCACCCCAAACCCCTACCCTGCCAACTGTCAGGCAATATTTCTCAGCAACCTGAAGCCTGTTCCCAACATACAGATAATTATTGTTCATTTATCTAACAAACACATATATGGCAAATACCATGTGCCAGGTACTGATCAAAATACTTAAAAGAACCTGATAGGACAGCTAATCTTATTATTCTTAGTTTGAAGATAAGAAGACAAAGGCAAAGTAACATATCAATTACTTTCCTAATTATTTGAACTCAACTATACTGGCTCCAGAATCTGTACCATTAGCTACTAAGCTCTATTCTTCTGCCTCTCCAAATGAAGAATTTCTACAGACAAGCTTTGTTTTAAAGATGAATGTACTATAATAACAAGGAACAATTTATTAATACCAATTAAGACATTAGCTCTAAACAAAATAAAGTTCTTAAGAGCAAACTGCCTTTCCCCAGAGAGGAACTTAGCCTGGCACATTTAGTAGAGGGGCAGAAAGGCTTAAAATCCAGGCTGTGAGATCAGTAGGGCTTAAGAAAGGCTCTAGGAATATTTAGAAAAGGGAATTTGGAAAGTACGACAGATGCACACATGGCCATCTGCGCAGACTTGACTGTTGGAGACTTAACTGGTTCTGACCACCTTAATGCATCCTTTAATTTTATTCTGTTTAGTGTTATTCTCTTATTATTCCTCTTCTTCTTATTCTCCTCCCCTTTGCTTCCACCTCCTTCTTTAAAAATTACTGCCAGGATTAAGGGCTCTATGTAGCTCTAAGATATCATTTTAATTTTTTATTGATTACAATATACACACACTCTCATGCTAAGTGCACTCAGTGTGATTTAGACTCCAAACCATGGTCCAAGGGAAGTTCAGACCATGTTAGTGAGGTGTGTAGATTTGTGTTAGTCCGCTTAGTGCTGTACTTGTGTTTTTAATTGAGAGAGTAGTGGTATCAGCCAGGAGAAGCTTTATTACAATGCCACACACAACTCCACACCCACATCTCGACAGTAAAAAATAGTAGTTTATCTCTCACTCATGTGAATATAGATATACACACACACATATATAGTCAATTTTACTGAATTGTCTTCACTCTGGACCTGGCTTGAAAAAGCAGTGGCTATCAGGAATATCTGTAGCCATAGCAGAGAGGAAAGAATTCAGGAAGGTCATAAATTCAAAGCCAAAAGCTGGCTGACGAGGAGGTCAATGGAGTAGAGAATGAGGATTAAGGGAAAAGGAGGAAGAATAATAAAAGGGAGGATTATGCTAAATAGACAGATAGATGGAGAAATATAAGTATATATCAATATACCATAGCCAATTCCACCTTTACATATTCTTATAAAGCACCAGTTTAAAAATAAATAACTAGTAGAATAGAGGGAGGAAGGAGATTTGGGGAAGGAAGACAGGGAAAGAAGTACTGGAGTCTTAAATGGAGCATATTCTATTCCATGCATGTATGATTATGTCAAAATGAACCCCACAATTATGTATAATTATAATGCACTAATAAAAATATTAAAAATTGCAAAAAGAGAAAAAAGCTGGCTGACAGCTGTGACCAAAATAGTTGCATGGCCCAGTCCAACCACTAGGGGGCTAGGCATTGCTGTCCCAGCATGTACCCAGGAGAGACCCATTGACTCCAGGTGAAAATATGGAATTCAGAAGAATTTGCATAAATATTGGAACTTCTTTGGAAAAGTTTAGAGGATTTAACAATAAATGCTCCCCAAATTTTTCTAGGAAACAGTGGGTTAGAACTTTATTGAAGGCATTCCCTTTTAAATTTATAGCAAGTTTCTCATCAGCTAGCCCTAATCTCCCTGATTAGGTTGCTAGGCCTTATTTATTGTACTTGTGCTACTCTTTTTCTTATAGTGGGTTTTTATTTCTATTTTCTTTTAGTACTGTGGAAGTGGGAATTTAGTCCAGGATCACTTTGCCACTGAGATATATCCCCAGTTTTTTGTTTTTGGTTTTTTCCCAACTTTGAGACATAGTCTTACTAACTTGCTTAGGATCACACTAAATTGCTGAGGCTGGCTTTGAACTTCTGACACTCCCACCTCAGCCTCGCAAGTTGCTGGGATTACAGGCATGTGCCCCCACACTCAGCCTTGTAGAAGAAGGTTTAAAGTTTTTTGAACTTTGTCTATCAAAAGGGAAAAATGAAAAACAAAAAAATAAGTGCACACACAGACAAAAACAAACAGGCTTCAAGAATGGAATCTTTTTTTTTAAATATATGTGGCAATTTAAAAATGTTTCTAATTAGTTAATGTTGTTTACTCTTGGAGGAAAAAAATCTTTGTCAAAATTATACTTGATTTTTTCCCCTGAGGATATTTGAATTATCTGCCACTGGTCTATATAAATTTAAGAATGGGTTATATAGGAATTAATTTATGTATGTTTTAAAACATCTTTTAAAGTACACTTGTTATTTAATTTTAAAAATTATTTAATGTGCATGATTTATTATAAATAGAGGTAAATTCTGGTCGTCAAAAGGAACTTTGGTCAGCCTAAGGTTCCTGAAGTTTAGATTAATTTTGTGGGGGATTTGGAGATGTTTGATTGAAAGTAAGATTCAAAGATTTTCCAAGTGGCACTGGACGCTACTGAAGTCAAACCATGACACTAGACTCATTTCATGATGCTCCATAGTTCAGAATCGATTGATGGAATAAAAGAATTAGTATTTCACTTACCACTCCAGTGAGATCTCTTCATATTGAAGAGAATTTAAAAAAAACTTTTACTATTAAATTGGGATGAAAAATGGCTATTTTAACCTGAATATGAAGTGTCACACTTTAAAGGATATTAAAATTTAGATGGCTCAATATATATTGCCAAATCATATGAATGGCCACAGACAGCTTAGTGAATAATTTTCAGGAATGACAACTCAATGTGTTATTCCTTTCAACTGAAAGCTGTAAAAACTCACTGTGTCTACTCTACTTTTAGGAGTTAATATAAGTTCAATCTATTTTCATATTTCAATTGTACCTGAATTTAAAATGCCAGATTTCATCTATCTCTTGTAGTAACTCTGAGTCTAAGCATTTCCCCAAATATTTCCTAAAGTGCATATAAAAGATTATTGCGGAAAAAATAATAAGAGATTGGGTCTTGCAGGTTAATCAAGGAATAGATAATTAAAAAGAGACTCTTCTTTAAAAGATTATAGAATATTTTAGATGAGGGTACATCTCATAGTGAAGTGTGAGAGGCTCCAATTTCTTTTTAAGAGAGTAGACTTCAAACCACAGCGTTCCAGGGAAAGACAAATGTTCACATTTCTATGGTTTCTGGGGGGAAGGGATTTGAGATGATGAGCCCCATAAGAATTTTGATCAGGGGGCCTTGGATATAGCTCAGTGATAGAGTACTTGTCTTGCACACAAAGTCCTATGCTTGATCCTCAACACTGAAAGGAAATATAATGATTTTGATCAGGTATATTATTTACTAGTTTAACATACTAAGGATAGTTTGACTATAATATCCAAAATACAGAACCCCTAAACAATTACTTGCTTTTTCTTATTTTTTCTACATTATCTATCATTCTTATAGCCTATGATAGCCCATAAACTTTTTTTTGGGGGGGGGGTAGCCTCTTTTCCTCCATCAAATTTTAGTTTTCTTATTTGAGCATTTTAGTCTGCTGTATTTCTTGACTTACACATGGTTACCAGTTTTGTGACATTCACACCATCTTTTGGTAGGAATATACCCATTATTTTATTACTGATGATATGATCTAGAAAACCTTGAATCTTTTCTCTTACCTTTTTTTCCTTGTTTTTCTTCTATGAGATCCTTGAATTTTCCTGTATTTCAGGACGTTTGCTACAGGTGTTGTATGCAATGACTTAATGTCCTATATCATGGTGCCATCCTTGTCTCCCAAGGTCTCCCTGATTTCTTTAATCAATTGTTTCTTCCACTGAGTCACCCTCCTGACAGACTAAGTGGTCAGTTTTGCAAGTAAGGATTTCATCAGATCTTTCATTCTGAGCTGGGTGAGAACAGCCAGCTAGGTAAAGGCTTCCTATGCCTGGCATCACCTCTGAATTCATTTTCTTTTTACCATCAGGAAAGCTAAATACACACAAACTACTAGCTGTCCACCTTTCGACTTTATGTTGCCTCCTTGTCGGGTGCAGTATTTAATAAAGATTTTCCAATGCATTTTTATTGAATAATGCAATAAATGACTGATTTCCAAACCATTTTTCTCTAACCTAAGACTCCTTCTGTTTCTCTTTTTACCCTCAAGCGTATGCTTCCTCCCTGCTCTGCTCAGGTTTGAGATTTTAGTGAATATCGTTTGGAGCTTATGCAGCATTTTGTATAAGGTGACCACTTTCTTATTACTGTATTGAGTCATGAGTTCTAATTCAAGTGTTAGGGAGATTAATGATAATTTGTTTACTAATCATAGGAGGTTTACGATCTAATTTGATTGGTTATTCTTATTGTATACATTTTAATTCTTCAAATTTTTAAGTATTGTACCTGATAATCTTTCAAGTTAGTTATGATGGAGAATTTTTGTATTCTTCCTCCAAGGTATTCTTTTGAGGCTTCAGGTGGTGACCAGTTGTATAGTTTTATTTGAGCAGTTTATTTCTCCTTTTCTACATCTCAGCTTAAACAATCCTTCCTAGTGTTTATTTTATGAACTCACGTATTGGACTTTAAGTTGCTTACACAATAAAAATACACTAGAATCACTATAAGAATTCACCCATTTAAAAGAAGCTTTCAGCATGTAAAAGTGTCAGTGTATTTTCATTGCAAAAATAGTTAAAATATGTGTGTTGTGGATTTCAACAGAGACCTTTCACCTTAGACTCAAGATTATCTGATTATTAAAACACACTCACATCTCAAATCCTCAGTTCTCTTATAATGTCATGACCTTTAACGGCAAGAAGAGATGCAAATACCACTTGTTCTCACAAACACTTAATCCATTAGAGAGGTATTTTAGGTTTCGTTAGGCTTTTCCACTTATTCTCAGAGGATTAGCTGAATTGATGAGGATCTGATGGGTTTGGTGCATTTGGACAGGAAAAGAGCAAGCCTCTTTATTAGCTCTCAGCTATATATCAATTATACAGTGTCTTCTCTGCATTTAACAGCATTTCACCAAATCGTCATGCAGATTTCTGTTCATCTACTGGTCCTTAAAGTTCCAGGGTACATAGAACGTTCTGGCTTATTTTAAAATAAGAAATATGTCAGTGGCCATCTTCTTTGAGAAAAGTCAGAGTCGAATACCTCTGCTGCAATTTCAGAACTCAGAGGATATAGAGCAGTGTTCTTCAATGAAGTATAAATAGAGATCTTTTGGAAAAATGCTGCTGGCTGGCATCCATTCCCAAAGATTCTGGAGGGCAATATTTTGGGTGAAGTTTTAAAAGCTTCCCAGGTGATTTTAATGTGCAGCCAATCTTGAGAATCACTGAACAGGTACAGTGCTCTGAAACCCCAGTGCACATGCAGATCCCCTGGGGATCCTGCAGAGTCCTTGTTAGGGAGTCTTTGGTTGGGGTCCTATGAATCTGCATTCCTAATCAGCTCCCACGACAATGAGATGTTGCTGGTTCATGGCCCACACTAGGGTAGTGAGCATGAAAAATTTCTCTTTCTTTCCCCTCTATGTCACAGTCTTCACACTCTCAGAACTTGGAGGCTAGTTTTAATTCCATACCACCTTCCTAGGATCTTTTTCTTTTCTGCTTTGCTTGTAGGTTTTTGCTCACAAGTTTTTCTAAGAACTCATTCCTTTCTAGTAAACCAGGGTATAGAGGGCATTTCTCGACCCTTGTGCCTTCTCTTCCAGTAGGAAGGCCAACTTGCATTTATAGTACACATAATTGGTGAGTGCCTTAGGCAGGAAGATAAATATAACTCTGGTCACTGCAAGGTTTCCTTCAGTGGTCCTATCTCCCCTGTCTCAAGTTGAAAAACTGCTTTTTATTTCTCCCCTGGGAGTCCTTTCTGTTAACTTCTGGGATGGAGGATATTGAAGGGATCTAGCCAGCCATCTTCCCCTGCAGCTAACCTTTGCTTAATTGCTTGTTGTTGATAATTAGCTCTAATTTGCCCCAGCTCTCTTCAACTTCGAAAGCAATATTCCAATATTCAATATTCTGTTTTAAAAGCCTTTTTGTGTCTTTTTAAGTTATCAGGAGCATCCCAGATCCCTGAACTATGTTAAATGGTGTTTCTCAACTTTGACTGTGGGTAGCACTAATCTGGGTTTTGTATTAGTAATGATGATTCCAAATTTCATAGCCCTGTATCTTCTTCTCCATTAAGGGAACACTGGGATAATTCTTTGTAGGCGGTCCATCTTTGGAAAACGCTGTTTTTGACATGGCTTCTCAAACGTTAATGTGCATACAGTTCACGTGAGGGTCTTGTTCCAAGTTGGATTCTGGTTCAGCAGTTCTGTGGTGGTGTATTTCTAAGAAACTGGGATTTAAAGCCTCTAGTAAGGCTTTAAGTCATATAATTAATGCCATACAATTTAAACTTTTAAGTATACATTTTTTAAGCCAATTTGTTTTAATCTCATCCCTATAAGTAAAAAATTTAAGGACTAAAGTCTCAAATCATAGAATTCAACACTTGGAAGGGAACTTTTCTTTAACTAATACAAAGAGTTTTTGGTTTTGGGTTTTTTAGTCCAAACTCAAAAGCCCATATTCTAAGCTCTGCTTCATCCTCTGTAGAGAAAAAAAATTAAAGTAATTGTCTTTGAAAAGACCTGACATTTCAGTTTCTCTCAGGCTTCCACTGGCCTCTGAGGGGCATCAAATCTTCCAATCACCTGAAATCCATCCCCTCACTTGTAGCGAGATACGGAAGTCTGATAATCATTGTAGAGTTGAGCTAGGGCCTTAAACTCATGCTGGATATATAGTGAGCTTTCAAAGTCTATTTGTTTATTGGTTAAATAAAATCTGCATCATGGTGCTGATTTTGAAAGTTGTATGGACCTGTAGATATTATGAAAGATATAGCCCCTGTTTTACTTTAGTATTAAACATTAAAAGTTATAAAAGACTGCCCTGGAGATTAAGGTTGGTCTTGGCCTTTTTGTTGCTTTAGCAGCTGTAACTTTAGAGGGATCCATCTAATACATCGATAAATGGGCATCTCTCATGTTGAAAGGAAATTCAGCTTTTCAAAACAACTTTACCAGGTAAGAAAAATTCTTGCACATCATCTCCTGTGGAATTTATCAATGTGCAGAAAAAAAAAATTCATACGCTTACTTAAGAGGAAAATTGAATCTAAAATCCTGGTACGGACTGAGCAAAAATCTGGCTGAATTCAATCAAGGCCTTGCCACCATCTGTGTGACAGGATTTAGGCTATTTATTCTAGCATCTCTGAGGTAATTTTCCCTCCTGTGAAAAGGAGATAATAATAGTTAATCACAAAGCTGTATATAATTATAAAACATGATAAAAATCAATAAAATATAGCAATGAATAATCATTAACTGTCTTCCAAAATTTGTTTTCTTATATGTCACAGCTACTGTAAATTCTGATTTTTCACATTTGCATTCTCTGAGAAAAATGTTTAATTTTGGTATATTTGGTGTGCTTAAATCCTGAAAGTTTTATATAGGTGACTTTAAATACATTGATCTAAGTGGAAGTCCATGGTAAAAACATTGAAAATTATGCATCACCATAGAAGCTTTTTAAAATAAAAGCCAGGTCAGGTATTCAGAATAAAATTTATGAGAGCAGCAAGAGGATTCATTTGTACTGGAATATAAAATTGAGCATTATTAGCTTTTTATAAAATAATCATTTCATAAGATAAATCATTCCTCTGAAATGGTCTAGTGTTTATTGTTCTTTCTGAGGAATTTTTAGGCAATGGAAAAGCTACATGTCTATAATAGAGAATTTTATTTTACTGTGTCCTTTGAAACATAATTAGATTCTTTATGTCTATTTCTTTAACCTGGGAATTCTTAACTAGGGGCAATTTTCCCTTCCTTTGTCTCCAAAGGGGGGGCATTTGGCAGTATTTGGGGACCTTTTTCAGTGCTACTGGCATGGAGTGCATAGGGACCAGGAATACTGCACAATGTCCTACCATACACAGGGCAGCTTCTTTATTAAAGAATTATGGGACCCACAGCCTCAATACTGCTCAGATCAAGAAACCCAGATACAGCCTATGGAAAAATTAAAACAAATGGTACAGTGTTAAAAATCTACAGCTCTGAACCAGGCTTTCTTTCTTCAGTACTACTTTTAAGTGAGCAAAAATTGTCTCATGGTGGGTGACAAAACTCTTAAAACATAATAATTTGTGAGCTTATGAAGTGCAGCCTTACCCAATGCCATGAAAATATACAATGCATCTATGATGTTACAATGTCCTGTGGGTAGAGGGTTAACCAATTAAGAAAACATGTCTAAGTTGGCAACTTTGTGGATGATACTGAAAAAATAAAGCTGTAGGATGCTGCTCTATTTTTATAGGTTTATGTTATCAGGGAATCACTTGCTAAATTATGCCCATAAACCCTGGTGTGTTTTCTTCTGCTTCTTTTTCTTCTAGGTAATGGAACAGCCTGACCATGGGGCCTGGCAGTAGTGGTGGGAACTCTTGTAGCCAAGAGTCCTCCACTGTCTCCTGGCTTCCTTCTCATTTTAATACTCCAGACTTAATGTAGCCACAAGCACCCTCTGCAAACCCACCTTCTCCCACTTGCTTTTCTCAGATCTACACCCTTTTACTTATTTCTTTGATATTCTCTTTATTCTACTTTGAAGTCAGAAAATAACCCAACACCTGACACTTCTCTACCCAGGGAGAAGAAACCTGTAAAACTGTCGTTTCAGCCCTGACAGCCTGAGTGCTCTTCTGCATATCCACTCATTCTTCCTGCTATTCCTCAGCTATCCCTCCTTAAACATCAATAGTTAATTCATCCAACAAATAACACTCATATGCCTCCCAGGAGTCACCCACAGTAAATTCTTGCTGTTGAGGAGTATACAGTTTAGAAGAGGAGACAAAAAATAAACAATAAACATCATAAATCAGAAGTCATATAGTATGCAAGATTGAAAAGTACTACAAAAGGAAGATACAAAACAGGATAGTGGGGATCCGGAAGTGCTGGAAGAGGACAGTTATGTGATGAAATAGAGTAATCAGGGTTTGCTTCTATATATATATTTTTTATCATCGTTTAAAAAACAGCTGACAGTTTTTAAGAACTAAATTATCCTGCTCACAGTTTAATTTTCCTAAAAACCCCTGTGCACTAGATACTATCATTACCATCTCTGTTTTATGGATGAGGCTATCAAAGCAGAAAGCAGAGACAACTTTCCTAAGATGACAGATGTAGGAAGTAGCGGAGCCACATCCAAACTTAGGGAGTCCTGCTCTGAAGCCTCACCCCTAACTGCTGTGTTATGCTGCATTTCTTCCAGATTTAATTCATTTAAACTAAATTGCTGTTTAATTACATTTCATAGGTAATACAGCATGTTGATTGTAAAAGAAAAAAAAAGTACCAGACATTTGTTTAAAATAGCAAGGAAGACCTTATTTTAGACTGATAGGATATGGGAAGCATTGAATTCTTCTGTTAATAGGGCAAAGACAGCTGAGGATTTAAAGCCAATGAGCAGGGTATGGGGGTCAGTGGATGAAAACGTACAAAGAGAAACTTGATTCATTTCAACAAAGAGATTCTTGATAAATCAACTGAATAGGATTCTCTGCTAAAACTGTCCTCAGCAGGCCAAGGATGAGACAAAGGTCAAGGTTTACCTGAGAAGAGGGCTGTGAGGATGCTGAGAAGAGTTTGGTCCAGGAGAGAGTTCTTACCATGGTTGAGACCCGGACACTGGGCTGCGTATCTGAGTTCTGGTTCCCACTTACCAGCTGAATGACCCAGGCAGGTCACTTGAGCTCTTCTTGCTTCGGTTTCCTCCGAATGCTAGCTCACAGGTTGTCATTATGAGGGCTGCGGTAACATTAAACACCGCTTATTGACTGAGCATCCACCAGGCTTAAGTAGAAATATTCTCCTTGTAGTAATACTCATTGGCAGAACAATCCTGCCAGGTAGGTATTATTGGCTGCATTTTATAGATGAAGAAACTGAGGCCCATGAAACCTATGTAAGGATTCAAAACAAGCAGGTAGAAAAGACTACCTGTGACTTCATTTCTGACACTGAAGCCTTTTTCTGTTTTCATTAGTTTGCTGTATAATAAATGATGTTATCACAACATTGCAAGAAGAAAACAGTTGGAGGTCTAAAATTTTCATTGGGAGAAAACGATGAAGTCTTTTGCTGTTCCACCAATCTCAGGAAACTTGTTCCTCTCCCTTTCAAGGTTGACCTCAGGGAAGGTCTTCTCTATCTCTGTGCCTACCTTCTCCTCTGGGGCCTAAATCACATTTCACAGTTTTTTCTTTCTCTCCCTTACCTGCATTTTTCACTCCATCACAGCTGGCTCACTCCCTACTGCGGGTCACATGCTGAAGTCTCTTCTTCAACCCTGAAATTCCCTGTGGACACTACCCTATCCCACTCTTCCTTCTCATGCAGCCACATTCTAAGACCTATTTACAACTCTTTTCTTCAGCTGCTATTTTCTGTTTAAACACCCCACATTGTGCTTCTGCTCCTAATTACCTGGTCTGATTGATTGCACTAGAATGTACAGTGCTGTTATGGTTTGGATGTGAGGTGTCCTCCAAAAGCTCACGTGTAAGACAAGTCAAGAAGGCTTAGAAGTGAAATGATTGGGTGTGGGATCCTTAACCCAATAGGTGATTAATCCTCTGATAGGGATTAGCTGGGTGATAACTGAAGGCAGGTGGGATGTGGCTGGAAGAGTTGGGCCCCTGGAGAGATGCCTTTAGGGAACATATTTTGTATGTGGTGAGTGGAGTTTCTGTTTTCTGGTAATGCTCAGAGGTGCTTTCTCCACCACACTCCTGTGCTATGATGTTGTGTCTCACCTTGAGTCCCGAGGAATGGAGCCTGACGTCTATGGATTGAGACCTCTGAAACTGTGAGCAACCAAATAAATGCTTCCTCCTTTAAAAATATCTTGTCAAGTCCTTTGGGTGCTGTAATAGGAAAACTGACCAATACAAGTGTAGACACTCTTTTTCTACTTGAAATTCCTTATTGGAATCTTCCTGTAAGACTCCCTACTCTCTTAGCTTCTGGGGCATGCTTCCTTCCCGGTATTGCTCCTACCTTTCTGACCATTCCTTTGTTAACCTCTTTCACTCAAGCCAAAATGAGGGCATTCTGCAGGATTTTGCCTTGACTAACTTTTCTCCTAGTGCTACCTGCTCTCTCTTTACCTTCCATGTGTCCTTGACTTATAGATCTATATCTCCAGCCAGATATCACTACGGAGCTCCTGATCCATATGTTAGTTTACCACCTACTGAATATCTCCATAAATTCATCACACCTAAAAGTAAAATAATCCTGACTTTTCCCGTGCCGAGGTAATTCTCCTCTGCTCGTTCTAACTTCGATATTGGTGCTGCCATCCAAGTTAACATATGTACCAGGTCTAGTCTTATTCATGGTAGCTGCTTAATAGATAGTGATTGTTAATGTAATTCTAATACAACACTATGTTCTGAAAGGTATTATTACTGACATATAAATTAGAGAAGAGACATAAAGTGATTCAGTGACCTGCTCAGAGTCATTCTCTTTACTTCTCAAAAGTCAGTCACCAAGCGTTTTTCAGTCTATGGAATGTCTCTATCTGCCCCTGCCTTTGATCATATTCTGTTTATTACTTGTGACCAACCTATTTTAATAACTCCCTTTGACTTTGTAGTGGTACCCCAGCTCCCCAATCTATGTGTGTTCTGGTTAGGGCCTCATTCCAAATACTATTGTGACCTTCTCTACAAAATGCTCTGTCTTCTTCATCCTCCCAAGGAACTGCTGCTCATCCTCTTTGTCTGACAAAACAAAACAAAACAAAAAAAGAAGTAAAAATAAAATGAATTAGCTACCTTCTGAGGTTTTTCTGCCTGGAATCTCAGGGAACAACTGAGCACTATTTCCTCCCAATAAACTGTGTGTACATATTTAGTATAGCATCCTTAATAGTTTAGTTTTCCTAATTTGGATATCTCAGCATTTCAGAGGTTTGAACTTCTCATCTAACTCAATAGCTTTGTGTCTTGAGGCAAATTATTCTTCCTCTCATCCTATAAAATAGGAGTCAAAAAGCCTTTTAGATTACTGAGATCATTAACCGACCTAATCTTAGAAAGTGTTTGGCATATCAGACTGTGTCATGCTCCTCTCAACATAACAATGGATTCCCATCATCATGAGCAGAAACCTGGAACTGTTCACTTTTCTATCTAAAGACATCAGTTCTGATATGAGAGGGAGAGAGTTTAGAGTAAAAGATGCCTGTACTTTCCTTGCCTTTCTGTCATGGTCCAGCCATTGGCCTTATTTCTGACTCAGTTTCCTCCCCTTCTCCTTCACTCTTTCAAGCCATGCTTCCTAGACACCTTTGACTGCAGCTTCAGCTATTGCCCCAGGACATTTGCACTGCTCTTGCTACTCTCCTAATGGTTCAGTGTCTTCGTCCATGACAGCCATTGATCAATGGTTACTAGGTACCTGATGCGAAGCAGATCTCCCTGTTTCATTCATTCCCTTAGACCTTCTTTATTTTTTCATCACCTCATCACTGCTTGACACATCAATCATCCCTTTCATTCTCTCTTTTTTTTGACCACTCTCATTCATTCCATGTAAATGCCATTATTGCAAGGACTTTGTTTAGTTTACTGATTTATGGTTGTCTCTTAGCATCAGGAATAATGCTTCACATATAGGAGGTATTTAAATATATTGATTGAGTGAATAGATGAATAAGTTAGGGGATTACACTAATATTAATATTTTTCCTTATTGGATGTTTTCTGGAAGTTTTGTAAACTGTTCCTTGGGGTCTGAAGGGTTTACACTGAAGTTCTGCAGGGGTCCAGTTGTTCTGGTTTTAGGATTAGAGTTCCAATGTTATTGGTTGCATATATTGAGCTATAAAAATTGTTTCACTGCTAAAAACCTTTGAAATCCACCAATGTAGTGTTCTTCCCAACACATTCACTAAGTCATTTAATGAAAGTTTGCTGCACAAATGAGTCAGGTAGGAGAAAACTGCAAGAAATATTTTTAACATGAAGAATAACATAGAACTGGCCCTGTCTTGAATATCCTACCCATAATAAAATATTCCCAGCAGCATTAACTTCTATTTGTGCATACTTGCAAAAGTAATTTAGATTTGATTAAAAAATTAAAGTATATACTTAAAAATATTTTTCTAATACAGCCTAATGGCTTTTCTGCTATTGTGGCATTACTTTTATTGTTTTCCTGATATTATTAAGTAGTCAGTGAATATTAGTGCTAAATATGTAAATTGTAAGCTCTAATTAAATTAATGACTACAGTATAATTGCTTTATTAATATTAGCAAACTAAAAGAAGATAATGATTCAGCTTTCTCTGCATCTTATTAAAATATTCCTTACTAAAACAATTCTACATTTTCAAGATGTTTAGTGATATTTGACTTGAACAGAAATGAATTTTTTTTTAAAAGAGAGAGGGGCAGTGAGAGAGACAGAGAAAGAGAGAAACAACTTTATTTAGTTTTTCACATAGCCTTAGTTGCTCCAACACTCAGTTGTGTACGTGGTGCTGGGGTTTGAACCCAGGTCCTCGTGCTTTCCAGGCAAGCGCCGAAACTGCTGAGCCACCACTCCAGCCCCAGAAATGAATTTTTATTTGTATTTGATGACTCTTTTGAAAAGGTTGCATAATTATATTTGATTGACATATGTAATTGATGCAAATAAACTCATTTGGATTGAATTTTTCAGGCCATACTAAAACTAAACTTTTAAGTTTATTTTTCTTATTTGTTTAACTTAATATGAAATTTAAATAATAATAATAAAACATTATAAAGATTAAAGGATCAAAAGAAATTTCATATTTTGCTAGGTGTGGTGCGTTTAATACCAGATGAAGGAGGTTGAGGCAGGAGGATGAAAGGTTCAAGGCTAGCCTCTGCAGTTTAGTGAAGCCCTAAGCAACTTAGTGAAACCTTGTATTAAAACAAAACATTGAAATGGCTGGGGGGGTGTAGCTCATGGTAAAGTGCCCATGGATTCAATCCCAAGTACCCAAAAGAAATGAAAACAGGAATTCCATATTTTAACCAGAGGTGATTTCTGGCATTTGTGGCTGGAAGAACACTGATTCTTCAGAATCCATCCATCATAGTAATTTGCAAGGTAATGCTTTTGATTCTCCTCAATTCCCATGTTCTCCTTTTCCTATGGTGGCGGTGGGCAGAGGGTGCTAGTGCTGATGGTGGGGATTTGAGGTGGAAGTTGAGATTATACAGAAATCAGGATGAAGGTAGATTGCTGGTCATCACAAGAAATACAGACGCTAGTTTTGGCCCTGAAGCAAGATATGCTTCTTAAACAGAGCTGGTTTGTACTGGAAACAGATGGGCAGTTTGAAAATCACTGGGAGCATTTACTGTATATTGGGAAGAAAACCTCCTCTGTCCCATGGATAAGGTGAACCGAAGAAAGAGTTGTCAAAGTAATCCAAACTGATTACTAATGAGTCATCCAAAGAGATTATAGAGGTATCATTCATTGGAAAATCAGACTACCTAATCAGTTTGAAAGGTAAGAAAAGTTACGTAGTTGACTTCAGAAATGCATTAGGCTGCTTTATTATATTCACAACAATTCTGTTTGGGCAGTTTTAGCTTATCCAAATGAACACTGAAGGAAATGTTTCTTTTGCTTTGTTTTTTTTTAATTTTTATTTTTTTGTTGTTTTAAGAGAGAGGGACAGTGAGAAAGAGAGAATCTATTCTATTTAGTTTTTCATGTGATTTTGTTGCTCTGACACTTCATTGTGTACGTGGGGCTGGGGTTTGAAACCGCATTCTCACACGTGCCAGGCAAGTCCCCTAACTGCTGAGCCACCGCTCCAGCCCTGGGAATGTTTTTTATTGTTAAGGTTTAGGTTACTCTCAGATCACAGAGATATTTTGAGCCATAGGAATGGAAAATGCCGTTTTTTCATTTTTCTATTTATCTGACTCTATGATTAGCTTTGGAAAATTGCAGACTTAAAATATGTAAAAAAGATTATCTTTGCACACAAAAAATGCAGATTGAGTTTCGCTTTATGTTATATGAAACCAATGTTGAACAATGCAGTAGGCATATTTTAATAAAGCATTTAGCAGTAATATTGAGAAAGACAATACAGAACGTAGATATTTATGTTTGAAAAGAAGTTATTTTGAATGCCTCTCTTTTATAGATATGAAATCTGAAATACATGCAAGATAGTGAGTTCATAGTCTTACAACCCAAATTATTAGTAGGAATCAGGTCCAGACCCAAAGCTTTTAGGCTCCCAGCACAATGTTATTTTTTGCTGAGTAGATAAGGGATATCTGGAAGATCCTGTATTTATTACATATAATATATTTTCAATTAATGGATTTAAAATATAATATTTATATTCAGGTCCGTTTCTATAAAACATGTGATATGAATCTTTATTTTACCCAGTAATTGCCCTTGAGCCTGCCCATTTTTCTGTGAGTATATCTTTGACTACATCCCACAATATTTTTGTTCTCTTCCTTTTGAAGAGCTCTGAATTTAATATTTTTGTTTCTTTTATTTTCTTTTTAGTAGTTCTATTTAGGGTTATTCTTTTCTTAAAAAAATTTCTTATTTTGTTGCATTGAGATTTAAGGTTAGTTTTTCAACTTTTGGAAATTATTTGATTGACTGGCAAATTATTTTGACAGTATTTGGTGGAATTATTTCCTGATTGTAAAGTAGGGAGTGGAGATGGAAAGAGAGAGATCAAGCAATCAAGTGAATGTGCATGTGTGCTCAATCATATTCGTTAGGCTATCAAATATCCTTAATTTCTTTGTCTATTTATTTTCTTTTTACTTAAGCTCTTGCTTCCTCACCAGCATGGTATCCCACTCTCCAGTATTATTGTGGATACATCAAATTCTTCTTGTATTTCTAGTTTTGTTTCTGGTGTACATTATGAAGTATATGAAGGTTTAATAACATATTTTTGGTGGATTTTATGTTTAGTCATCATGTATGCCTTCTGGTTCTTCAAATTGATATTAGTATTACTATATTTATTTTGTATTATTTTCACATTTGTCTAATGCATCCTTCCTATCCCTGTATTTTAACCTGAGCTATTTTGCTTCAGATATAGTTTTATACCAGAACAGTGCTAGATTAATTACTGTAGTTACTCTTGATTCATGATGTTCTATTATTTTATATTTTCTAGTTGCCCTCTTCATTGTTCCTGCTTGATTCCTTTGTTTATTCCTGTTTTTCAAAAAATTAACAAGTTTTTAAAATTTTGTATTTTCTTGTATATCATTTGGACTTTATTTATCCCATTTTTATTATTAATTATTATCCTTAAAATTTTTACACATAGGCTGGGCACCATGGTGCATGCCTGTAATCCCAGCAGCTTGGGAGGCTGAGGCAGGAGGATCACAAGTTCAAAGCCATCCTCAGCAACTTAGTTGCCGTAAGCAACTTAGTGAGACCTGCCTCTAAATAAAATATAAAGGCTGGAGATGTGGCTTAGTGGTTAAGTGTCCCTGGTTTCAATCCCTGTTATCAAAAACTTTTAATTTAAACTAATATTTTAATAATATGATTACATTATTAAGTTATTACATTATTAATTACATTTATGTAGTTTAAGCTACATAAACTAATATATTTAAAATATTCATTAAACTTAAATATATTGTTACTTAAACTAATATATTTACACTGATATTTACTTTTATTATCTGTTAGTCAATATTTATACTCATCTCTGTCTTTTCCAAACAAAATAACAATGTCTCTTCCCATCCACCATCAATTATATCCACAAATTTTCTTTTCCAAATAAGGTTAAATTTATGATTCCTGGATGGATATATTTGCCGGGGTGGAGGCCCAAATTATACCTACGAGCACAACCAAAGTCAAATTCACATGTAAGTACCAATATGGTGGCATGAAAATGAGATTTGGTCTGAAGGTTTATTTACGTTGTGTGATATGAAAAATGGAGAGTCAGCATTGAAATGAATAAATGTATAATGTTCAATATTTTACAATTCATATTTTGTCTCCAGGACATTTATTCTCAAAATGTGATACTTCTATAATATCACTTGGAGTCCCCTATCAAAAATGAAGGTATTGTTGGCTGGGAGTATAGCTAAGGGGCAAAGCATTTTAAAATCTAGCACACAGGAGGCCCTGGGTGCAATCCCCAGCACCAAAAAAATGAGAATTAGAGGGGTGGTGGAGGAAGGAGAAGGGGAAATATTAACATTAGGTAGAGTGTTCTAATAATTACCCAGAAACTTAAGCTTGACTAGCTTCGCAATTCTGCCCCGCCATGGCCAGTGATTCTTACGTACCTATAGTTATGGACCACACTTCTTGGACCACTGTCCCAGCTTACCCCTTCTGCCTTTCCTTGTTGTTGCTATAAAAAATGATCTCTTTCTGTAATGCAGTGCTTTTACAAATTAAGCTTTCCTTTACAGTCTTTTTCTTTCCTTTTTCTTTTTGTATTCTGTCCTTTAATAATTTTCAGAGGAAACCAAGTAAAGGTTTCCAGCTTAGTAGAGACATTGAGATATTGTTCTTCAACGAACTCAACAGACCAGTGGAGTGAGTTGTGCATTGATGGGGTCTCACCACTCACTGCTTTTGGGCCAGTTTTTCATAGCCGCCTCTCCCAACATCATAGTCCTGCTGATACTCATCTTGAACCTGGCCTCTTGATCGTCCATATCCATACTGCCTACCCTCTTTAAAGCCTGCATCCAAGTCTGTGCGAATGATTCAGTCATCCAGATGTGTTCCATTTATGTACTGCATGGCAATTTCTGCATAGGCTCTTGAATAGTATTCTACAAAACAGAATCCACATGCCTTTTTTTTTTAATTTGTCCAGAGCCGTAATGATCTTCTTTATGTTACCACTTTTGCTGAAGAGTTCATATCTTTGTTTTTAAGTTGTGTAAAAGGCAAGTTTTCCAACATACAGTGTGCAGCTTTTCTTCAGTAGTTTTTCTTGTTCTTCATTGTCACCCCCGAAGTGCTGGTCCAGGTACTGGCTCAGCTCCACGTAGGAGTCACTGTGCAGTGCCTTCAGGAAGCCACCAGACATAATGCAGAGAGGTTGACAAGGACACAGCAACTCTTTCCTTTACAGTCTTAAAGTAGTTATTCATAGAAAACTCAAGCTGATTAGAATTATGACTACAGTTAAGGAGGGTATATCTTATGTGGTATAAAACTTGTAACTTTCAGAAATTCCTCTGACACAGTCCTTGTCTTTATAATTTTTCTCCTGGAGGCTTCATGGGGTAGAAAACAGGGCATGTGTTAAAAATCCCCATTTCTCTAGTTGGGCCTTCCTTAGGCAGGAGACAAATATCAGATGGCTTCAACGATGAAATAGGTAATGTGCCTGACACAGGGGCTATTACACAGTGTACAGATGCCTGGGCAATCTACTACTGTTTTTATTTCCCACAACCAACCTACAACCTACAGTAAAGAATTATCTCCCATTTTTATGATGAGATAATTTAGCCTTTCAAAGGAATTTTGTGACTTTTCCAGGAAGTCACACAATGACGAAGTAGCCAGGAATGATACTCTACAGTGGCCTGACCTAACTCTTGGCCATTGCTACAATTCTGAGATAATGATCCAGAGAACTGAATCAGCTCGATTTATAATAACAAATCTCTCTCGCTGAACAATTAACTTCTATCTATATCAGTATCTAGTGCTAATAGAATGCTGTTTGTTTCATTTTAAATACTGGTACAGAGATATTGTAGTTTCAGGCATTTTAACCCAGGAAATTACTGAGAATGCAATTTTCAGTGATTGGTTAGAAATGCTTTTAATTTCCATCTTCTCTTGGCAGTTATACTTTTTAATAAAATTCTTTGCTGTACATTTCAGTTTTACTAATGTGATTATGTGAGCTAACATCAAAAGGGACTCATTGCTTAATGACCAAGAACCAAGCATGTCAGGTTGCAGGAGTTGAAAATGGTTTTAAATAAATCAATTTCAAGTGAATTAATCTTTGAAAACAGTGCTTGAGCGTTTTTCCATATGAAAGTCATTTCCATTATGACTTCATAGAACCATTCAAAGCGTTTTTGTGATGTTTATTGTCTTTATGGTACCAAGAGTGGCTACATTGTGTTATAATAATATGGTTTATTTCTGCTTCTAAATTATCTGCGGATGAGAGTGGATTTATGTAGCTGTGCGTGTTTGCTTGGTGCCTCTTCAATATCCTTCAGAGTCACTCAGACAGTGCCTGTGGTTGTGTATGTATCTCTGTGAAAATGACAGCAGTGCTGAATCAGAGCAGCACACCATTTATTCTGCATGCTTTATGTATTGTCACCACAATTGCGTGTTCACAGGCAGCTTGGTGTAGTTAAGATTTATAAGCCATTTGTTTGCTACCAAGAAGCCATCGGAGACCGCAATGCATGTTAAAGTCAATAAACAAATTATGTTTTTGTGCCTAAAACTTCAGTGATGCAAGATACAGTTTCCTTTTTCCCCCTTCCCTCCCTCTCTCCCTTCCATTCTTCTGTCTTTCAGACAGAAGAGCAGTATATCTTTTGTAATTCATTAGATAGCTTCACTGAGAACTCAAAATCATTTTTGTTACAAATCCTATTTCTTCCAACTTTTGCCTTTGCATTTGTATTGTCTCGGTGTCCAACTTAAAGTCTCAAAGGGATTCACATTTTTCCAGCACTGTTTTCAGTAGTATTATTGTGATATTATTAAACTTGGATTTTTTTCTTCCTTCATCCAAGTCGATAAATTGATTGAGTCAAAAGCTCAGTGATAGATGTTTTATCTTTAAGAATAAGTTTTCTACACACTTAGGATTGAAAAAAAAAGAGTATGAGAAAAAATAGTTGATAAAAGAATCCAATATTCTCTACAAACTAATAAAATAATTCCATTTTAAAAGGATGCATGGAATTCTCATAAATACTTTTGGTAACTGTTTACAGTAGGCCCTTATTAAAATATGTAAATTTTCTTAGAATATAGTCTTAAAGTAAGTGCTTTTACTTAAGCCAGGTTCCTGGCATTGAACCTGAAACCAAGACATAAGCATGCTAAAATTTCAGGTGAGATATCTTAATTTCTTTGGCATTTGCTCATAGAACTCCCTTTCCTCTTCACCAGGTGAGAAAAGTATTCTTTATTATGTAATTCAAAGTAAAATTTTATTATAATCATAGTGCTTTAGATAGAAGAATACAGTGAATGAGAGCTTATGCCAGAGGCAGAATGGCAGAAACCTCTATGTAATTTGTGCTCATGAAATGCTAGTTCCAGTTCTGACTCTATATTGTTCCAAGTAGATAAATCCAAAGCACATAATGAATATCCTTTTATTTCTTCTTCTTCCTCTCTGCATCCTTATTTCTTCTTCCCACAAATATAGCTTTGAGTTAGAAATGAAAATACAGAAGTGATGAGTCCCAGTACCCTGTGGTGGCATTCAGACGTAGACTTCTGGTGCCACGAAGAACTTTGTCACACAATTCAAAGTATTTTTCGATCTGTATAGGATTTGAATCATCAAATTTGAAAGAATTTGGCAGTTATTCAGCCCTCCATGTGCCTCCAATAAAAGCTGCTATTATTAAGTCATCTCAGTGAGATGGGAATCTATGCTTTCTTTTAGGCTTTGAGAGAAAATGATTCAATAATCTCTTTTATAACTTATTTCAGTGTTTAATAACTTGAACTGTCAAAAAAGATTTTTTTATCATTAGCCTAAATTCTTTTTGTTGTCATTTAAGCCAAAGAATCAGATGAACAGCCTCATACAATTAATCTGTGAACGCAACTTCAAAGGACACAATAATTACCATCCAGGCTGTTTTGCATCAGTCAAGCCATCCTAATTATAAAAGTCCAGAACTGGGACTCTTATTAATAATGATTAAATTTTGGTATTTAATACTCCTAATATTTATAAAGAAATCATTTCCAGTATGTGGCTCTGAATATGTTAACATGTCTAAAAACATATTAATATTACTTTCATAATGTACACACTATTACTCTTTCTGTTTCCTGTGGTTGAAATTATAAGTCTTTGAATACTATTATTAATAGCATGAATGTGTACAATCTAAAATAAAGGTATTTATTCTTATGGAAACAATTTTACTAGAACTTTAATTTACCTGTTTGAATTTTAGAGAATGTCAGTGATTTTTTTTTTTTTTGTTTTGAGAATCAAAATCCAAGGTCATTAAGCCATTCCATTCAGAGTCCTTTGCTTTGCATCTACTCTAAACTAAACCTTTTTTTCTTTGATTACCTTCCTGATCCCTCTGGTTCAGATTTTAATCCTGCTTGTCTGCTTGATCCTTCAAACTATTCATTTTTCTTTCTTCTTTTGTGGCTGTTCTAACTGTTATCATCTTTTTATTATTAGCTGACTCCACAGCCACTTCTAAAAGAACCTTGGTAGCTCATTGCTATAGCTTGGCTATGGAATGTCCCCCAGAGGCCAGTGTGTTTCAGGCTTGGGTTCCAGCTTGGCACTGTTAACAGGTGGGGACTTGTGAAAGGTATTTGAGTCACTGGGCACGAGCTTTGAAAGGGTTAAAGGGACCCCAGCACCCTCTTTTCCCTTTCTTTTACTCCCTGGCCACGAGGTGAGCAGTATGTATTCTTGCCTGCATGTATTCTTCCCTGGATGGGCCACACAGGCTAAAAGTACTGGGACTGATCATGGCTGAAATCTCTAAAACTATGAGCCAAAATAAACCTTCTCTCTTGTTAAGTTTATTATCTTGAGTGTTTGTTCTAGTGACAGTTCATTCCTATTCCTGTACTTTTATCAACCAATTAACAGGTGCCAGAAATAATGAACCATGTCAGGCCTGACACTGAGACAAGAACCAGAACTGGGAAATGAATAGATTATCTGGAGATAATTATAATTGCCAAATGTGTTAGTTTTCCATTACAATAATAATAACAAAATACCTGAGGCTGGGTAAGATTTTAACAAAGAGAAATTTACTTATCTCATAGTTTCGAGTTACTAGAAAATGGTACCAATATCAGGTTGGCTTTAGCAAGGAGCTGAGGTTGGCTACCAAGACAATGATGAGATTTCTGTAAGCAGAATGGATCCCAGGCTGAGAGAGGAAGCCAAGAGAGGGGTGGGACCAATAATGACCTCTTGCTAGGCCCCACCTCTTAAAGGTCAAACCACATCTTAATATCACCGCTGTGGGCTGAGAGTGCAACTCAGTGGGAGAGCCCTTGCCTAATGTGTGCCAGGCCCCGGGATTCGATCTCTAGCACCATAGACCAAAAACAAAACAAAAAGCCATCAACATGCTGGGAACCTAGCTTCTAAAACATGAATCTTAGGGGATAAACCACATCCCAATCCTAACCACAGCAACAGATAAATATATGAAAGAAATAGAATTGAGTAATATAAAAGAATATGAATAAACTATCTGAAGCTTTATAATTGAGCTGTACTGAGATCTTTATTTCTTCATATGGCTTCCAGTTACTGTCTAGTATCCTTTCATATAAACTTTCCAGACTCCCTTTGGTATTTTTTGAGGAGCAGATACACTGGTAATGAATTCCTTCAGCTTTAGAGTATCCAGGAATGTCTTAATTCCTACATAATTTTATTTATTCCTTTATTTTTGTTCCTGGAGATTGAAACCATGGGTGCTTAACCACATACACAGCTTTTTTTTTTTTTTTTTTTAAGACAGGGTCTTGCTACGTTGCTTGTGCCTTCCTAAATTGCTGAGTCTGGCCATCCTCCTGCCTCAGCCTCCTGAGCCACTGGGACTTACAGGTGTGTGCGACCATGTAGAGTTTCTACCTAACTTTTGAAGGAAAGTTTTCCCAGATGTTGTAATCTTGTTTGATATATTTTTTTGTCATCCCAAGGCCTTCTGACCTCCAGCGTTTGTGATGAGTAACCTGCTGATAATCTTGAGTTTTTCTTATATGTGATAAATTGTTTCTGTGTAGCTCCTTTCAAAGTTCTCTTGTCTTTCAAATGTTTGATTACAGAATGCCTCAATGCCTCGTTGAGTTCATTTTACTTTTTTGAATATTCATATTCATGTCTTTCATCAAATGAGGGAACATTTTGGCCATTATTTCCTCCAGTGTTCTCTTACTCTTACTCCATCTTTTCCTTCTGGGACTTCCACACGTCCACTGGATGTGTCCTCCAGGTCCTTTAGACTTTGTTCATTTTTCCTTGAAATTCTTTTTCTTTCTTTTTCTCAGACTCAATAGTTTCTGTTCTCCTAATATTAAATTCGCTAATTCTTTTTTCTGCCTACTCAAATATGTCTTTAAATTCCTCTAATAAATTTGTCATTTCAATTATTGTACTTTCAACTGCAGATTTTTGGTTTTATTTCTCTTTATTGATATTTCCATTTCATTCAGACATCATTTTCTTGACTCCCCCCCCATCTTTATTTCTCCATGTATCTTTAAGACAGTTTCTTTGAAGATTTTACGTAGCAGATTTTCCATCAGGCCTTTGTCAGGGACAGTTTCAGTTTTTTTCTTTGTTGAGTGTGTCATAGATGCCTCATTCTGTGCATGCCTTGTGATTTTTGTTGAAAAACAGGCATTTGCATCTAATAATGTGGGTGTTTTGCAAATCAAGGTCTCCGTGTCTCCAGATTTTGCTGGGCTTTATTGGTCAGTGTGTGTGTTTTGGGCTGCTGTAGGCTGTCTCTGTGCTAAGAATCAACCTGAAGGGAAAACTGAAGGTCGTCTCAGGTGTTTTGTGAGCTGTGTGTTCCCTTGGGCATGTGCAGTCACTTCCTGATTTCCTCAGTATGTGCGTTTGCTTTTGAATATTGCCATCTTCAATATGTGTTTCTCAGAAGGAAGAAAAAAAAATAGAGGAGAAAGGTGCCTGCCCTTTCATTTTCTTGGAAATCACGTCAACCAGATGGGGAGAAGCTTGCAACAGAGGAACGAGTGGAACAACAATCCTGCTGCCTCACTGTCTGTACCTCTGTGATGAGAAGCAGTAATCAGTGATCAGAGCACAAATCTTTGGTCTTGAGAGGACAGGGTCCTTTTATCCCACCTGGCTCCTATAGTGCATGCACAGGCTGTTCCTAGAGCACATGCACAATTGCCTGCCACAGGACTGGGGGGTGGGGGAGGAACTACTTCGTGGGAAGAGCTGACATTAATTAACCTAAATTAGCTTCAATTTCCCATCCAAGCCTTCTTCTGGAAGTTGCAGGCCAAACTCCAAATGGTTATATTAGGGAGATTTGGCCAATGCAGTTGTTGCCTAGATAAAGAGACAGATTCCTGGTGCTTCCTACTCTGCCATTCTCCTGGAAAACTTCTCTGTTGTTCTTTTTCAAACACATGCTAGTTGGAAATTACCCAAGAGGACATAAAGAAAGGGCTTTGTGTTTTAAAATTCATCTTGGAACATTGCACATCAATTGGAAAAGTTAAAATCCCATTACAAGTAAGAGAAACCCAATTCAGAAAAGCTCAGGCCAAAGTGAAGAATTTCTTAGCCTATGGAAGGGGGGTGTCTGATATTGAGAACAACAGGAGTACACAAAAATCATAGCAAAATTCTCTCCAGCACGCCTCTCATCTGTGACGGAGGGATCTCTTTCCCAAGGCGTATTTCCTGCCCAGGACATTCTTCACAGCTTATAACTTTGTGGCTTGACAGGGTTTAGAATTCTTTCTGTAATTCCTGTGTGGAAAATGATGACTTTAATGAGATACCATTTGAGGACGTCAAGCAGGAGAGGGTCTTGGTCTGGTTTACATCTTAGGAGCTCACCTTGGCTGCTCTGTTGGATGAGGGGAAATGAGGAGTGGGAAGAGAGGGACAGAGTTAGGAGCTCATAAGAGTCCAGGTGAGAAGCAACGTGCCTTCAGTTGGAAGGGTCAGAAACAAAGGGTGAGAGTCATTTAAGTGTAATACAGTTTGGATGTATTGGAAGTAAGACTTAAGAAATAAAAGGGGTACAGCCTAATACTTTTTTAGAGATATTCTGGGTAAGGGAAGGGAGGGATTTGGGTGGGAAATTGGGCGGGGGGCACTCCTGGGAGTAAATCTAGTATCCAGAAACTATACACATTTTATATTATTTTGTTAAAAATTTGTATGGTTGTTCAAAAATAAGAATAAAAATTAAAAAAAAAGTAAAAAAAAAAAGAAGAGTAGAAGGGAGGGAGGGAGGAGCAGGGGCTGCTGGATGCAAACTGGGTAGGCTGTACTCAGGCACCAACTGTTACCCTAGGACAGTGGTTCTCGATGTGTGTTGAGCACCGAAGGACTTATTCTTTTTATTACCAAATAATATTTCATCATGTGGATACACTATATTTTTTCATCCGTTCATTAGCGTATGATCAATTTGATTATTTCTATTATTTTGCTACTATAAATAAAGCTGCTATAAACATTAAAAGAAGAAAGAAAGAAAAGGGGAACCAAGAGACTCCTGTGTGTTTGGCCTAAGAAATTGGGTGGGTGGTCGTATACTTGAATGAGAAAGAAAATGTTTGAGGAGAGCAGGCACACTGTGGAGCAGTGGTTGAAGATCAGAATGCTTCTTAAAAACTCAATTGGAGACTCAAGTGCCAGTTGTTTATCCAATTCCAGAACTCAGGTCAGAGGCAAGAACAGAGATAACATTATTGGAAGGGAGTTATAAGATTATCATTATGTGAAGATAAATGTTCACTCATAAAATTTTATAGAATGACATAAAAATTCTTAGAATTGGAATAAACAAGTTTCAGAAAGTAGCCAATCATAGATAAATATTACTGTATATTAGTAATAAAAAGTTAGAAGATACAAATCTATTCTAAATTTCAAGGGAAAAATAAATCTAGACAATCCCTAATATGTAATATGCAGCGCATGTCTTCCAGCAAATTTTTGTAATTTTTATATAAAGTCAAAAATATTCTTATATAGAAAACAGTATATTGTAAACATTCTACCAATTTCATTTGTCACCCAATTTTATCTTTTAGCAGAATCAGAAGAGTCAGAGAAACTTGTAGAAAAGTCCTTAAAATACACAAGACCTTGCGTCTCTCTCTCTGTCTGTGAATGATTAGAATGGTGGTGGACTCAAATAATACCAGTACTGTGCTTGGAATACCAACTAAATATTTTAGTGTGAGTTTTTGACTAAGAAATGTAGAAACTATTTCAGTTAGGTACGAGGAGAAGAAGCTTGGTCTTAATATAGGGACAGAATTGGTGCAAGGAGGCTGAAATCACACAAACACTGAGTGTGGCAGAAGTAATCACATAGAAGCAAATTAAGTCGTTTTGCAAAGAAATTCTGGAGAATGCAGCAGACAGAAATTGAGACACAGAAAAGATTTCTCCATAGTTCAAGAGACAAAGGAGTTGCTTTGATAATTGTTTTCCCCAAAACCTATATAGACAGTTTCCATATTATTTCTGAATATCACTATCTTCTGTCCTTGATGTAGAATTGTAATACTTCCCTTAGGCAGGGTCAGTCATGCTGATTCAGGCAAAGAAATTATCACCAATGTGGAAAATTATGTATGTATAAGGACAAATATAGTCAAATTATATAATACTTGAAACAACTTAGGTCCTTAGTGAATAGAAATGATTAAATTGTAGTATTCATAAAAATAGTATTATGTAATATGTAAAATTATATATTTATCCATTATGTATTGATAAATATTTTTGCTTTACACATTCATTCATATTCATGTTATATTTATGATATATATGCATGCATGTGACAATTATATTTAATGACATCTCTGTTGCACATATAAAAGCTCATGTCATAGCATTAAATTAAAAGAAAAAGCGGAATATAAATCTGGGAAGCAGATAAGATAGCAATTATGTATACATTTCCTATACCATCAGCCTCACCTTCCCAGGTTTATGTGCTATTTCTGTACATCAGCCAACCTGTCAAAAAGCAGGGCTCTTGAAATTTGTTCCCTCAGTTATCTCTGACAGCTTCTCACAGGGTGGGTCTACTCATGCTGTTCAACAAACCCGTCTCTGGCCTTTGCTCTGGCCTTCAAGTCTTTACTTACTGTTGAAGGACCTTGTGAGATTTCCAGTGGCCAACCAATGTTGCTGCTCCAGTCTTGGCATAAGGATCCTTTTCTCTCAAAAACCCAAACACAGTTATTCCAAATTTTAATAACGGCATGGAACAACAGAAGTAGAGTTCAAATTTACTTTTTCAGTAATGACTCCAGGAACTTAAAGTCTAAATGAAACCTCATATCTGGTCTTTACACAAGGTTTCCACACACAAGTTCAACTTCCGGAAATAAGAATTTCTAAAAAGGTCCGCATCTAGAGTCATGACCCAAGTGTATTGCTGGAAGAGAAGGGAAGGGGAAGACATTTCTCCCTGAAGTCCAACCCCTTCTGAATTTCCTACCCAGGATCATAGATGATGAAAGTATTTATTTCTTGTGAAAGAAATTTCTTCTCATAGGGATGATGCATGGATTCCCATGACCACCATTATCACTACATTCACACTATATTTCCCACAGTTCAGATCATTCAGTCTTAAATACTGTTTCCATGAACTCAGACTGAACTAGGTGATAAGCTCATTAAGAATGAAATCAATCATTCTCTGATCAGGGTGACATGTCCTTTTTGCCACTATTGAATCTTCCCATTTGTGATCAAATGCTTATGTGAGAGCATACAATACATTAAAGAATAATGATAAATTTTATCATAGGATAATCCAAATGAGGATTTAGGAGACAAGATATTTTCCAACTCCACAAAGGTATGACCCTGTTAATAGAACCAATCTATAACCCTGCAAAGAACCACAATATTGTTTGTGGTACTGGTTCGTTGTCCTTGTAACAATGGAAAACTGTCAGCTGAATACCCGATTAACCAAAAGGCTCGCAAAAATGGCCCTTTCAGAAGGAAAATTGTCTTAAGGGAAATTTGCTTTTCTACCCTAAAATTCTGAAGCCATTCACAATCACCAAAATGGTGTTATTAAAAATGAAATAATTAAAGTCATAGTCTTCTTTGGTCATGTATTTTATAGTGATGCTCTCTAGATAGTTAGATGGTGCCTTCTTTATTTTTTAAGAGAGAGGGTGAGAGTGAGAGAGAAAGAATTAATTTTATTTATTTTTCTATCCAGCTTTTCTTTCTCTGACACTTAGTTGTATATGTGATGCTGGAGTTTGAACCTGAGTCCTTGCGTTGGGAGGTAAGCGCTCCAATCGCTGAGCCACTGCTCCAGCCCCTAGATGGTGCCTTTTAACAATTTTTTAATATTTTTCAAAACTTACAGTATTGAATGTGTATTATTTTTCAGTGAGATAATTTTAAGAAGTATATGTTGAAGTTTTCTTACCTTCATTTATTGCAAATGGTGATATACTTATTTGCCAAGATAGCTTATCAGTGGCTGGAACACCACTGAATTTATATTTTCATTTTAAATAAAAATTTCTCATTCTGGAAAAAATCCAGGATGTTTCTATTAGTAGATGATGGTTACATTTGCAAAGATTCCTATCAGAATTTATGCTAGTCAGGAGAAAAAAGCACAAAAATTCCTAAAAAGTAACAAAAAAGATTGAATCTCCATTTTCCCTCCAATTCAGTAAGAGTATCATTAACTCTATGTTGTTTGGAATTTGAGAGAAGATTCTTTTTTTGTTGCTTTTTAAGTTTTATTTGGAGGGGCAGAATTTGGAAGGGGTCCATTGAAATAGGGTTAATTACTGAGCTCCCAAATGAATTGTTTTTAAAGAACAATGTCACGAATCATTCTATGGCATGCACTCTGAGGGGACCAAGTTTTCAGCATTAACAAAATTACTTTATCATTATATTATCATTTTAGCATTTCTTATCTTGGATTTAAGTAATCATCATCTTAACTGTAATTTCTGAGTCAATTAATCATACATGCCAATGGAGTTCAAGTTGAGTTAGTTTTTTTAAACTCAGTTCCTTTTGACTATGGTAGAATGAGTCAAGAAACTTTAATTCAATTTTAAGTGAAAAATAATTAAATGAATTGAGTTTATGAATGGAGTATTCCAATTGGAAGTGCCAGGAGGTCAATTAAGAAGTTTTATAGGGTTTCTATGAATGAAAATATATCTCCAATTAATGTGATAAATATTCTCTTTATAATATTGAAATCATCATTGATTTCATTGTCCTCCTTTTAATTGGATTTCAGCAATTTCATTATATTTTTACAAAACCCACTATACATGGCTGAAGCTACCATTTCTTAGTACAGATATGTGTGAGATCTTTATCATCTCTTTACCAACATAAAACCCTTTGGAGATACTTTATTTTTGACTTTTAGTTCTTTTTCCTAAAGTGATGTTCTTTGGGGTTGTATTTTGGAATATATACAAGCAATGTTTACATACTGAGATTCAGTTCAGACATGTATTGTCTACTTACAGTAAAACAACTCTTTCATAAATGTTCTAAAAACAATAATGAGAAAGATGCCTGACACAGCACAATTTTTAGACTCATTCAAGGTGTTTTAAAATTTCTCATAGAACATTATTGCCCTTGGCTTTTCTTTCCTTCCATCAGTGAAATGTCAAACTTTAAATGACTTACCAGTTTCATGTTCCATTTTCAATTTCAGTATCTAACTTATCCATCCTTTTCCTGACCTTTATAAGTGGTTCTTTATTATAAGAAGAAGGTTCCTGTGCCCTCTTACTTGATAATTATCAAGAAACTACAAGATCAAAGAAGGAAGAGTTAATTTTACATCTTATTCTTTTTCTGAATCTTCTATGCTCTGTGATGCCATTTCTATCCACCAGAAAAGAAAGTCTACCTGAAGTGGAGGTACAGGTCAGCAAACTCAGCTTCTGAACTGAACAAAAGCCATCTTTTAAAATAAGGATAGAATTTTTCTTTAGTTTTTTTGAACATGTTAACTATGCTGTTTATTTTTTCTATCAAACATGTGGCAAACAGGTCAGAATGAATGGTTTCCATTAAAATTCACAAGATTCAATATAGTTTTGAATTTGCCTCTATTAATTAGTTAAGAACAAGTCCATTTTTATGGAGCACTAAGTGTCTTAGGCCAAAAATCATAATCCCAGTCTCTATTTTGTAATTGTCTATGTACAGATAGTGAAAGGGGTGAATTTGTGGTCTTGAAATTTGTTTTCTAGGTGCGTTCTTATGCATTAGGTAGCTATTTGTTCTGCTGGATAATTTCTGTTAATTAAAGTTGATAATCCCAGAAAATGAAGCCTACTACATTCATCTCAAGTCATTATCGCCTCGTCTAGGTTTTAGATAATGAGGTCATCTGCCTCTTTGAAATGCCTGGTGATTCTTAGCTGTTAAAAGAGACTGTCCATCTAAAACAGACTAAAGATAATGAGACTTCCTTCCCAACTTAGGGTGAGAGATAACTTTTTCCTTTTTTGCTTAGAAAGGCCATGTGGAGATAAGATTATACATCTAATATTTTATGACTGTTTCTGTTTCAAAGTTAGTTTCTCAGCTTTTAGTCTAACACATCTTGTTAAAGAATGGAAGCAGGTTACTACTATTTGGCTTTAATCACAGGCTTTTACATAATCCATTCATCAGATTTATTTTTAAAATTTTGGTTCCCTAGGCCATTCACAAATATGCATCAAAACAGTTTATTAGTGTAAAAGATTGACTGTGGTAATTTCATTGTCTAGGGATTAGATAGGGACCTTCAAGAACTCCTTTGGATGAAACAAGTACTAAAATGAAGCAGCAGCTTGTTCTTTGCTTAATATTTGTGTGTCTAGAAGCTTTGCATAAGTCTGAAAACTTCTTGTAGGTATTCGAAAATGCTCTATGCTTGCTCGTAAGTTCCTCTTATATTCAATCTCATGGGCTATGTCCAATAAAATCTGACACCTCCTGAAAGACTCTTAGGGTCTATTGGCTTAATGAAGTAACTTGGAAAAAGTTTTGTGAAGAATCTTTTCTGTACTTTATAGAGTTGCAAAGTATATTCCAATGCTAAGCAATTCTCAACAATGTTTCTTTTATCCAGTGTGACAAAAGTGGACCTGACAGAATAACTACATAAATGTCTTGCACACACACTCAGATGCACTCATGCACACACAAGCACTAACACCACCTGTAGACCGTGTTGACTGCCCCAAAGACTATCCTTTAAACAACAGTGCCTGGAGTATTAATGGTTTGAGGTTCTGATGATTAGCATTTTGTCCTACAGTAAAAGAGCTCTAAAGATAAACCTTATCTTTCTGATTTTTTTCTCAATACAAAGATTTTCACAGGTATGGCATTGGTGCTGGACCTGAAGAATTCTAATTTTCTTCATGAAATTCAGGTTCCAACAGAAAAATTGTTAAACCTTCTTAATTTAGCAATGAGAAATGAAAAGGGAACAATGTACAAGTTTGTTTAGTGTTTAGATAGATCAGGAGAGAGGAGTCTGGAAAATGTCCTTCCAGTAAGCATGGATAAGGAACAGAAGCTTTCCCTTTCTTAATTGTGGCCATAATTAAAAAACAAACAAACAAACAAAAAACTGATTCCTAGGTTCTCATTGTTTGTAACTTAAAGGATTGCATTTTCAAAGTCAGTTTCTTGGGTTATTCTATAAATTTGCCTTCTCAGTGTATACTATAAATTATCATAATCAGATAGCTCAGTGCATCAGGTGAGAGAATATGTTCACTGTTCCCTGAAAATACAAAGAAATTCTCTAGGACCACCTCTGAAGTTAATGGAAACACTGGAATGATTGGACAAGAAAAGCCATTAGAAATGTTTTGCTAAAAGATAATTTCTTAAAAGATAAACCAGGGCTGGGGCGGTGGCTCAGCGGTTACAGCGCTTGCCCAGCATGCGCAAGTACACGGGTTCAAACCCCAGCACCCACGTACACAAGTAAGTGTCAGAGCAATGAAAGCCATGTGAAAAACACAATAAAAATTGATTCTGTCTCTTTCTCCCTCTCTCACTGTCCTTCTCTCTTAAAAAAATAAACCGATTGCTCATACAAATATAAAATGAACACATGTCAGAGATTTTATTTGATTCATTAATCAATGAGAAAAACAGGAAGATGTTACTGGTTCAAAGGACAATTTTTAAAACTTGAGAAGTAGGAGCAAGGAGGAAAGGTAACACAACTGTACAAATGGATGCAAAACTTCTGTCTGAGGCAGTAATGAATCCCAGTCCTCAGAAGCGAACTAATTTGCATTTCTATAGATAAGAGCTATTTGTGTTATCAGTTTTCTACAATTTGCAGGATTATTAAATAGTTCAATGACAAAGAGACACAGAGGTGACCAAGAAAAGTACATAAGACAGGATGTCCAGCAACCTTTCTGCCCTTTTGAAAGCCTTTCTCAACTGTTCCTGATAGTATTGAAGCTGTTCATTTTTCCATCTTCCCATGAAGAGTGCTCTTTAAGCAAAATCCGAGAGTTGTGTTGTTGTTGTTATTTTTGTATGAGAAAATGTCTGAGAAAAAATAATTCAGTTACATTCAGGGTTGGGGATGCAGCCTGGTGGTAGAGTGCTGGCCTAGCAGGCACGAGGCCCTGGTTTCATCCCCAGGACCTCAAGAACAACAACAGCAACAAAAATCATAGGATCATAAGTTCAAAGCAATAATTTTAGGACATCTGTGATTCTAAGATGAATAGAGCATGCTCCCTGCCACCAAAAAAACCACTGAAACTCTCGATAGCAGCTAGGTCTGGAGTGATGTGTGCCATAAACAAACTTTAACTTTCTGAGTATGCGCTGAGAAGTCTTGACCTGGGAAGATCAGAGAGGATGGCACTTGATATTAAACCTCTGACTCCACTGTGCATCAACAGACACTCCTCATCCAGGTGTAGCCCTTATCTCGTCCAACCCTTGGAGCAGAGGACAGACTCCCCTAAATGAAGGAAGTTAGTTGAGTGAGTGAGCTGTGCCCAAGGTATTTACACAGATTTTTAACACAGAATTGAAGAGGATGTAGATGCACAGTTTCCTGGTCCAAACTGCTGTGCTCTGAAGTTGTAGCGGAAAAAATGAATTACTGGAAAAGTAATGAAAATACAATTTGATGCTCTAGGGTAGAAGACGAGCAATCCAGTATGGTGAAAGCTGTGTCCCCACCTAGAGTCCAACAGGCATAGACATCTCTGAAACTTGTTTGGCAAAGCCACAGGTAAACATAGTTAATGTGAAGGAGCAAACAATTTTTTTAAATTAAAGATCATAAACCCGTATCTACTCACAAGGATGAAGCTTTGTACCCTGGAAGAGTTTAGTAAAATCCAAGTGCTACTTAAAATAGTTTCCAGGATGTTACTGTGATCATTGAGTTCAGGAGAATATATGTGTAGTGTTTTTATATTAGCAGAGTTCTTTCTTATATTTTAGTATCATAACAAATTATAGTAAGTGTGTAAACTTAGCCTGTAATCATTTTTTTTAAAGAAAGAGGTATGTGTGTGTGTGTGTGTGTGTGAGAGAGAGAGAGAGAGAGAGATAAAGAGAGAAGCAATTTTTGTTTAGTTTTTCATTCCTTGGACACTTTATTGTGTATGTGTGCTGGGGCTTGAACCTGCGTATTCATGCATGCCAGGCAAGCACCCTAACCACAGAGCCACCACTCCAGCCCCTCCGTAATCATTTTTTTAAGGAGAGTTTGAAAGTTTGCTATGCTCATTTTTCTGAGCTCAGTAACTCACATGGTAGTACATGTAATAGATGAGTCCTGTCCTACTCATTAGTAGGGACAGATGTTTCCCCAGGACTACTGAGTGATGTTCTTAGTAATGATCATTAGAATCTAAAAAAATCTTTGTTTTATTAAGATGTGCTCCTGAGGAGGAACCTTTCATTTTAAAAGATAAAGGGCTTCTAGCTTGTCTTATTCACCAGAAACCAAAAATCTAATGTAGACTGGTAAAATATTCTAAATATAATTGTTTGGGACCTCCTTGTCTTGACTGGTAATGCAATAAATTATCAAAATGAATAAAATAAAGTAACTGAAAAATTAATTCTGGCTTTTGCTAAACCAGTAAACTTCAGTGACTTATAACATTATGAATTATAGCAAATTATTAGTTTATTGTCTTGCTTTTAAAAAATTCTACAATTGTAGTCCACCCGTCATTGGCAGAATTTTGTGCAGATTTGTTGTTTCTCATCCTGCCATTTCCTACCTTTATAGATTTATTCTTGATCAAAAAGTGACATTGCTCCTAGATAAGATAAAAAAAACAAAGGTAGTGTATCTTCCAATTTAAAGTGTAGGGCACAAGATTAAAGAGAAGTTTTGTAATGAGAGCTCTCTTGGAAATTTGTGGGTTTAGGCACTGTAAATGTGGCTGTAAAATTTAAGGACTTGGTTAAAAATTGTCACCTGAGAGTCTGGAGTGGTGGTTCGGTGGTTACAGGGCTTGCCTGGCATGCACAAGTGCACAGGTTCAAACCCCAGCACCATGTGCACAACTAAGGGTCAGAGCAATGAAGGTCAATAAAAGCTGATTCGAGCTCTCTCTCTCTCTCTCCCCCCTCCCTCTCCTTCTCTCTTAAAAAAAATTGTCACCTGAAAAATTAATTTAATATGAATCAATTGAAATGAGTGATATTTGCATTGGCAAATACATTGGCACCTGAGAAGAAAGGTTACTTGCATGTTGCTGATGAACTCGCAGAACGACACAGGTATCTTCTAAATCTCGGAATAAAGAAAAAGAGTAGGGAATCTTCCATTTATTAACTAAAATACCATCAGTATAAGGATTCTTTTTGATCTTGGGTTAAAGTTAAAATAGTATATGTTTTGTTTGGCTGATAATAAGGAATATTAGAAACTAACGGATCAGGAAGAATTAATTTAGAGTTAATTTGGGGAGACTCTCCTATCTAGTGGATGTAAGTGTTAGGCAACTAGGAAAATATATTGTGTATTGCAAAATATATTTAATACTCCATTTTAAAGTCAGGAGCTATACCTCAGGTACCATCTTGTCACTTACTAATCATCCACATTCATCCTTGGGAATGTTGCTAAACTGTTTCCTTTTTGTTTTCATCTTTCAAGTGAGATTAATGATACCACCACAGGATTGTTGTGAGCAATAAATTAAATTATCTGTCCTAATGCTGGGCACATAGTAGGTGTTCAGTAAATATTTATTGATATTGCTTCTTCCTAGAGTTTGATTGCAATGATACATGAAACAACTTAGTTCCTTTTGCTATGATTCTGTGATAAACATCCCTACCTATCTCACCGCAGCAGACAGAACCACTGCAAATCATGTTGGTAACAGAAACAGGCACCCGCAGTATCAGTAGGATCCTACAAAGTCTAGGTGATCTAGTGGAAAGTACAGAGATGCATAGTGTGAAAAGCACCTCTCAACTGATTCTGATGTGATTCCCTTTAATTTAAGAATTGATTTAACATAATTACAATTTTGAAGCATATTTAAAAGCAGGCAGTGGGTCTGTGAGTGAAATGTACAGATTTTCTGGCTCTAGAAATTTAAAGTATAAATTGGCTCAGTATAATTGTGGATAATTATTAACTAATCACTGATTGTCTTCAGGTGAGCCATTACAACTGAAAGCTGTATACCTGAGGACCCAAAGCATTAAGTGGAATGGCCAAGGAACTGATATTTCTCTAGTCTCTGTTTCTGCAGAAATGGACTATGGTCTAATCAACCAACCACCTTAAAACAGAGATAAGTCATAGGTACTCAATTTTGAAGATGAAGTAAGATCCAACTAGAAACCTTTTCTTGAAGGCTATTACTGGTTTCGAGCAAAAAGGGGGAAAAAGTTTAATAATAGAGAACGGACTTCTAAGCATGTTGTTTTTCTTGGGCACATTGTATATGCTGAAAAGTTAATGCTGTTTTTAAAGTTAATTCATGATAATTGAACTGAAGTGCTCGGTAAGTGCTGTTACAGTCTATTTATGAACCCAGTGCCCTCTTTGTCGATTCAGTAAAAGCACAGTTCAGTGAAAGAAAGGGCAGTGAGATGGCTGTATGGTGTGCACTTAGCCATGTGTGCGATCTTTCCCCCTAAACTATCTGTTTTTCTGAGTGCTTTTTTACTTTTAATCCGTCCACCTCATTGAGTCATCGGGCCGACTCAGCCCATTATCACTCCACTTTTAGCACTGGGAAGGGTTGATAAATGTGTTTTGGTAATGATTCACCACGAAGAATCACTTTGGCTGCACTGAGGAGGAGGTCAGTGTTGGCAGTGTAAGTCAGCAGGAGGAGTGTATGTGGGACAATTGAATAAAATAATACAGTGCAATTTGGATGATCACATTAACAAACATTTTAAACAATATATAATGCCCAGACTTTTAGTGTGCATGTATTAATTGGTTTAACAGTGATGTTGGGAAAGAATCTTTTACGTAAAGTGTGACACTTTTCCCTAGCAATTCCATTTTATAATGGCAGAAAGTTGGGAACCAACTGTATCTTCACCAATGATTAATTGAATTATGCCTTATTCAACTGATAGAATGCTAAGTAAGCATCTAAATGGTGATGTAAAATAATCTTCAATTACATGTAAAATTGTCACCAGGGAATTAAGTGAAAAAGGATTATATAAAACAATATTACTTTTTGGTTTTTTGTAAAAGTATTTTTCCATATGAAAGAATAAAAACTACTATAATATATATAATATTATAGTACTTTTTGCTGATGTCATTTGTTTTATTATTCATCTGTTCTCCCATTACCTTTATTAAATATGAATTATAAGAAATCACATGAAAGTTATAAGAAAATTATAAAAACACTAAACTTTTAAGAGTATGTGGCTATCAAAGAAGTCATGCTTATGAATAAAAGGAAATTAGAATATGGGAAAGGCTTATTCTAGTGCATTTCTAATTAATTATTCAACTATATCACAAATTGCCTCTAATAATTGAACATTCTAGGAACCTTTTAAAAATAAAATCAAACTGAAGAGAGAATCATATAGTGACCCTGAGCATGTAGTTGGGGAAAATGTAGAAACCTTAGCAATGTATGTGAAGCTTACAAATTAATTGAATCCATGTTGATGGCTTCTTATTCTAAAAATGACATAGCATTTATTTCGAGGTAATCAACTAGAGTGCATTGTTGTGTATAAAACTGTGTTTTAAAGTGTTTGAAATATAAAATGCTTATAATAGAAAATGTTTCATGAACTAAAAGAAAATTGTGGAAATGAAGGCAATTTTAGCTGAAAGTTGCAGGCACTGTTATTGGCTGAGGTTCTTTGCAGCAGAGTCTATGTAAGAGCAGGCATTCTGGGGGTTTCAGCTGGAGGTAATGGAGAGAACAGGGAGTCAGAATGGCTTTCTATTTACCTTGTTGGTCTGTGTGACCTCTTTGGACCTTGGTTTTCTAATCTGAAAATTGGCAAAAATAAGAATAAATACCTATTAAAGCTGTTAAATAAAAAGCATATTTAAAGTGCCTGGAAAAAGGCTTGCCAAATAGCAATGATTCAATGAATATAAGCTCTGTACTTGAATTTGGAGTCTCCCTTGGTGATTCAAATTTAATTATTGGAAAGGCTAATGGCTTCAAAAGTAGCCATTTTAGAAAGTGAATTCACAGCAGGAAGAAAAGCTCAAGCAGTTATTCCTTCACAGAACTCCATGAACGGGGTCCTGGGCTAATTTATTCAATTTAATACCAAAGGGCGGTGGAACAGTGAGTTTTCAAATTTCTATCATTTGTTTGGGTTCATTTTTGACTTTGACAAGTTCACAAGTGCAGAGATTCTTTTAGCTAGAGAACGAGTTGAGTTTTCAGCCTAGAAACTTCATATTCTGTGGGTTAACTTGATTGACAGCCATTCTGAGGGAGCGATTCAGAGGTAGAATAACAAGTCTGTGGCAATTAAAGACTGAACTTCTGAATAAGGCAGTTAGGTTGGGATTTCATCATCATGACATCTAGTTGACTTCCATGATCAGCACTGCAGGAAAAAAGAATTGCAGATCTCTTTACAAAAAGAAATAATAATAATAATAATTGTTGTAGGGAAAAAGAAATGTTAAAACAGCTTTGTGAAATTTTGTTCTCTGGAGTGTTGTACAAATATACTCTCTGAAATGTAGTTCACCCAACAATTTGGAAACACAGGAATGATGATGTGACTGTCGTATTTATTGACAAAGTTGGGTGATGACAGTATGTGGGCTTAGCCATGTCTCTGGGGGCACATCCCCATCCACAGGGACACAGATGGGAGAGCATTTTCTGGAGCCACATGAATCCAAAGGTCTCATTCAATTTAGGAAAACAGAACTGTCTCTCTTTTAATCTAGTTTGTTTTCAAAATCATTGCACCCTAAAAGTCCTTGTATCTATTTCCAAGTCTGAGAATTCTAAAATGATCATGTCACTAACCAGAGCAAAAATGTTCTCCATAGGCTTTCAACATAAAAAAAAAAAAAGCAGTTCTACAATTGTAAAGAGCTCTAAACATCGGAATTTGGTCTGGGAAAAGAACACTGTGTAATATCTTTTCAGACTTGTATAGCACATAGAAATGGACAGTATTAGACATATGGAGTTGTTCATTTTGTAGAATACTAGTGATCAGATGTTCTTAAATAACAGGATGAAGAACACATGCTTAATTAGCTCAATTGTTTGTGGATAACTGTGTTGATGCTCAAATTTCGTTCCATTTCAAGTTTAGGATGCCTCTGAAATTCTCTCTGAAGCCTGCTATTGTATATAATGCTTGTACATTATATTTTAATAAAATTATCTCACCCTACTGGAATCCTGCTACAGTCCATCAAAATGGACTATAGCACATAAAATGATTATCACATAAAATTATCACATAAAATGATATAGCCATACCTTAAGCTACTATTTCATGGGCTATCTTTTGAAGACATGATACTCTATGACTCTTGTTCAATTGTGAAGACATTTTCCCATTACTTTTATTTGTAAAAGATAAGCTTTAATATTAGACCTAATAGAGTTAATATTTATTTTGGTCACCTAGTCATTGAATGGCTGCTTTAAATGTCGTGAAGCTAAATGCTGAAGATGTCAAGGGCGGGAAGGGGTGCTAACTGAGGTAAGCTAGAAAATGTGCAGTTGCCACTCAGCTCTTGGGAGTTGGTGCCAGGCAGTATCAGGGCCTAATGTTCACATGTGTATTCATTTTCTGTGGCTGCTTTGACAAATTACCACAACCTTGAGGCTAAAAACAACACCCATTTATGATCTCACAGTTCTAGAGGTGAGAAATCTGAAAGGGATCTCGCTGAGCTGAATCCCAGGAGTGAGCAGGGCTGGGAATTCCTGGTGGCTCTAAAGGGCTTCTGTATCTTTGCATTTTCCATCTTCTGGAGGCTGCCTATGTGCCTTGGTTCCTGTTCCCAACCTCATCAATACCAACAGTTGTACAGTCAGTCTTTCCTCCTATGCATCACTGTGATACTGTCTCTGGTGTCAGAGTCCTCTCTGCCTCCCTCTTCCTTATTTATTTATTTATTTTTCAGGGCTGAGGACCAAACTCATGGCCTTGCGCATGCTAGGCAAGCGCTCTGCTGCTGAGCTAAATCCCCAACCCCCCTCTTCCATATTTAAAGGACCCTTGTGATGTTATATTAATCAACTAGATGATTAGGGCCACCTCTTTAGTGTGATATAAATTCACTAGCAATCTTAATACTGTCTGCAACCTTGATTCCTCCCTACCATGAGCATTAGTGAGGGTTCTCCAGAGAAATAGAACTGATAGTTTATAGACAGATGATAGATAGATAGATAGATAGATAGATAGATAGATATAGATAACAGTACATTTATTTTAGGAATTGTCTCACTTCCTGCATGAAAAGACTGCTATCTGCACGCTATAGAACCATGAAATTTGATGGTGGTATTTAGCCTGAATACAAAGGCCTTATTTGAATCAGGGTGCTGAGTGCGTAAGTCTAACTCTGAAAGCCTGAGAAACAAGAGCACTGATGTCTAAGGGCAAGAGATAATGAATGCCCTGCCTCAAGCAGAGAGTCAGTTCTAGCTTTCTCCACTTATTCTGTTCTTTTGGGGTTCTCAAAGGATGGGGTAATGTCTACCCACACTGGTGAGAGCCAGAGCAATCTTCTTTACTCAGTCTGGTGTTGGACATGCTATCCTCTTCAAAGACATACTCACAGACACACCTAGAAATAAGATTTTACTAGCTCTATAGATGCCCAGTTATGTTGACATAAACCCATACTCACATATTTAGAGCTTAAGGCAAAGTATTTTGGGAGAGCAATTCTACCAACAGAATACATTTTTTTTTTATTTTTGAGAGAGGTACAGTGAGAGAGTAAGAGAATCAATTTTATTTAGTTTTTTATGTGGCTTTCATTGCTGTGACACTTCATTATACACGTGGTGCTGGGATTTAAACCCATGTACTCACGTATGCCAGGCAAGCTCCATAACTGCTGAACCACTGCTCCATCCCATACATTTTCATTTTTAAGAGATCTGGAATTCTACATTTTAAGTGAGATCTCTGAATATTTAAATGTTTAAAATGAATTCTTTCTTTTTTTTTAAAACCTATTAGATACACAGTATCACAGGAGGTCCATTTTGGCCTCCAGGCTGCCTGTTGACAGCCACTAGGCTACTGCATGCCTGACCATGGAGAGTATAATGTATCTATGTTCATGGTTTTAAAATCTAATTGAGAAAGTAAACACAAGAAACTACTTAAAGCCATATTTGAACAATACAGTACAAAGAACACTATGTAGGGACTTAGCAAATTATCACTGTAGGATGAAGCAAAATAAGTTTTTTTTTTTAAATGATGGACCTACACTAACGAAGAGGAATTTAGAAGATATTGTGATTGGGTAGAATAAGGCTATTATTAACAGGAGGGATAGGAGGGAACATTGATATGTCAAGAGGCAGGTCTTGCTAAATTAGGAGGGACCAAATTGAGGATAATTTATCTGTTTAAATAGATCAGTTAATATACCATTTTCAAGACTTTCTTTATTGATTGACTTTTTGAGATGTAATAAACTGCTGCTTAAATTATTAAGTCAGAGAAATAGGTGAATATAATGCTGGCTAAGGATGTTATTTTAAGAATAACCATAACATGGGCTGGAGGGGTGGCTCAGCGGTTTCAGCACTTGCCTGGCAAGTGCAAGGACCCGGGTTCAAACCCCAGCACCACATACACAACTAAATGTTGGAGCAACGAAGGCCATGTGAAAAACTAAATAAAGTTGTTTCTCTCTTTCTCTGTCTCTCACTGTCCTTCTCTCTCTTAAAAAAAAAAAAAAAGAATAACCATAACAAATGAAGATTGGAAAGATGACTGTAAATTTTAGTTATCCGAGAATGCAATAATGTGAAACCTAGACTAGGGTGCTCAAGGTAGTTTGAAAAAAAAAATCTGAAGGATTGCAAACACTCAAGAAGCCTTGGTGACTAACTAGCTATAAGGAGCTAATGAAATAAAGGTGATGATAAGCTTGCAAGTTTGTAGATAAGGAACACAGAAGAATCATTGGTTGAAACAGAATTGGATAGTTAATACTATTGAATTGAATGCGTTCCTTTGCAAGAACAAAGAGCTTGGAGTCAAGGACCAAGCTTTAAGAGATACCTACAATACAGTAGTGGGGAAATGTCCAGACCCAACCAGCAGGAACCGGACCACTCTCATTCAACGGTGAACTGAGATTAAAACAGACTCACTGGTCTCGAGTTCTCCAAGCACTTTATTTCTCCCTTTACCACGGCTAAAGGCCTCCAAGTTCTTTCCACCTTCCCTCTCTTAGAGGCAAGGCCCTTAAAACATTCTTTTTAGAGTCAAGGCTATTCACATTTAGAGTCCCCGTTTCTACTGCTGTACTAGAGTCCCTATTTCTGGGGCCGGGGCTACTACCTGCATCTTCTACCGCTGCTGATCTCTCCGCCTTCTCTGCTGCTGCTTTTTTGCTGTTTCTTCTGCTTCTGCCATGCTTCTCCTATGCTTCTATCATGCTTCTATGCTTCTCCCCTGACTAGTTGCTACTCTATTTATCCATTACAACAACCAATAGGGGTACAGTGCAAACACGTTTATCCAATTGTAACAAATGAGTGGCCTAATGGTTTAGTCATGCGGTCAGGCATTACATCACTAATGAAGATACAAGCTGGCTGGGACAGAGTTGTTCACCACCAAATCTTTTACAAGCCAGCTGGGTCTCATGTTGGGGTCCGGTCTCCAACAGGGAAATGTGGGGAAATAAAAAGGGAAGGAAGAGTAGAACACAGGGTCTCAATATTCAACAGAGAGGAAGCTTAGGATAATAAACAGATTCGGCAGTAATAAATATGTTATATTGCAGTGTTAGAATTGCGTGTCTAATACAGAAACAAAAAATGAAAACAGAAACTGGTTCAAAATTGTTTGCATTGCAATTTGAGGTAGAAATGATATGTTAGTTACCTGGGTCTGCAGTGATAAAAAAAATAAAATAAAAACTTGAGTAGGGTGCTCAAGGTGGGTTGACGACCTGGATAACCTGAAGAGGAGGGTGCAGGAGAGATATTTGAAGAGTTTAAAAGGTCACAGCTTCATGTATGAGATGTGCTTATTCAACCTTCTATTAAAACTAGGAAACTCCTCCTTTTTTACTTTATTCTGTTGATTACGGCAGATTTTCAGAGAAAAGGAATGAACATGTGACTCAAGCTGGGTCAATCAGAATCTCTTCTCCTGAAATTTCTCATTGAGCCAGAGAAACCTGTCAATTATTTCTGCGGTGATGAGAAATGAGGCTGTAGAGACTCGGATTCTGAATGTGCTATGTGCACACACATAACCGCCCTGAGAAAATGTCAAAAGACAGGGAAGCAAGAGCCAGGCAGAGGGTGGGGCAGAGAGGCAGGAATGGGCCGCATGAGCAGAAGAACCTGCATTCCTGTTGGCTTTGCTGGTCCTATTTTGAGGTCTTTCTGTTGTTTCTCTCTTCCCCTAGGTTTTTGTGATGATCCCATCTTTTTGCCCGGGCATTTCCCTTTGCTTGCCCAAAGTGGAAGCGATTCTGTTACTTTTAAGCAAAACGTTGATGAATAAGACATGAGCAAAGGTTAAATGTAGAAAGACTTTATCTTATGTCTCTGGGGCACCTCTTCGCCAAATAATACAGAAATGGAGAGAATTGTACAGTGAATAATCTGGAAAACCAGAAAACCAAAAGTGGAATTTTGGAAGGCTTACGTCCTTCACTCAATGATTATTTCAAGCCTCAGTTTAGAGAATACTTCTGAGAGGTTTTTCTTAAAATACTACTCTATTTAAGGTCTCTGCTATAGTGTGGATCATAAATGTCCTCCAAAGACCCATGTGTTAGAGGCTGCATTCCCAACATGGAGCTTTTGGAAAGTGGTGGAATGTTGAACAGGTGGGGTCTGCAGGGAAGTTTTGTGTGATTGAAAGTTCTCAAAGGATATTGGAGCACTCCATTCCTTGTTCTCTCTCTTTCAATTCCTGGCCATGAGATGACCAGGCCTCTGCTACCACTCAATCACTCTGCCATTGCATATTGTGCCACCATAGGCCCAAAGCAATGGGGCCAAAGAAGCATGGCCTAAAAACCTCCAAAACTGTAAGTCAGAATAAACCTTTTCTCTTTTTAAATTGATTTATTTCAGGTGTTTGTTACAATAACAGAAAGCAGACTAACACAGCTTTCAATATATGTCCCTTCAACATGTTCCCTCCAACGTATTGCTATGAGCATCCACTGTTACAGCATTTGTTTTACTATATTTAATTTTTGAGGGTTCTTATTTGTAAAAGCTTCTAGACTGTAAACTCTGTGAAATCAGGGCATATATATTTTCTGAAAAATACATCAGATCTTCCCTGCAGATACCAATACTTGTCCCTTATGTACAGTTTTAGTAAAACCTCTTTCAATGAAAACAGCTCTTTCTTAAAAAGTTTAAGTAGAAACTTAAAATTGATCCTTGCAGCAGCATGAGAACATGCCTCAAAACTGAAAGCAAGTTATTTAACTTACTGTTACATAACTTTTAACTACTTAAAAATGTATGTATTTAGAAACTTATTTTAGGAAGTTGATGATTTCTTTAACTATTAATAATAGTTACTTTCAAAAGCAATCTTAAATGTTATTAATGATGGATTTAAGAATCTAGATTTGCTAGATACAAATATGAAAGGAAAGAAAACTATATAAGTTTCCTGATAATTTTTAATTTGCTTTATCACAATTTTTAAAGAGTACAAGGTGGGGCTGGAGCAGATGCTCAGTGGTTGGAGCACTTGCCTGGCATGTTCAAGGACACGGGTTCAAACTCCAGCACCACATACATACACAACTAAGTGTCAGAGAAATAAAGACCTGATTAAAAAAATAAATAAAATTGATTCTCTCTCTCTCAAAAAAAAAAAGATTTTAAATAAAGGAGTATAAAGGGCAGGTAGGGGGAGATCAAAAGGGGGTAATATAAGGGAGGGATTCCCACCATGTCATAAAATCAACTGGACTCTTGACCAGTCCATAACATTAGTTTCTAACACTTGAAAGCTTTAAATCAAAAAGGTTTTCCAGGTGGGTCTCCAAGTCCATTGCTATAGCAAGTGATGCTTACCCCTTTAGGGATCTCAAAGTGAAAACATCAACTCACAATAAGACTAGTGACCTACGATAATAAGGACGAAGTTGCAGTGGTGATGGCAAAACATAGTTCAGGTCCAGTCCAGAACTTTGTGGATTAAGACACGGAAAGCTTAATCATTGTTTCCGAGTCTAGTATCCATGCAGTGGGACTTATACGAATTTGCCACCTTATTAGAACTCACTTTAGCAGAGTTGACGCCTGTGTTTGAAAACAATTCTGTAGACGCAGTTTTGGCTTTTGAAAATACGAATGCATTTATTCATTCATACCACAGCTTATCTTTATCTTTACTTTGCACAGAAAAGCAGCCAAGGCATAAGGGAAGGCTACCATGTCATTCATGTCAGTCTTGGCAGGTGTCAGGCTGTCGGTCCTCCATGGTCTTTCTGCACGCACTCGAGCTATCTGAATCAATTTTTTTCCTTCATTGAAACCCATGCCATCATCTTCTGAACGTATTGATCTTCAGTCATGCACATACTCATCCTACTCCTCGTGGTGTTTCTGCCTGCAGGCCTCTCCTTCTCATTATTTCTGTATTGGTCACTCTGTCCTCACAGCTGATACCTATAACACTTCTTACAAGTGCATTTCAAAGGCACTGAGCCTCTGGTGTTTCACTCAGGAAAATAGCACCGACTCTCTCCTTTGCACCTGCTGTATAGGTTCACTTAGCTGATTTTATGTGACTGCTAGTCAACATTTTAAAAACTTTCATAAAAGTACATGCATTTCCATCCCCTCCCCATGTTCCCTTTCACCCAATGCACAAGTAAAAAGAGGAGAGTTTCCTATAAAGAGTACACAGAACAATTGTAGCACACAGAAAAAGAAAAGATCAATATTAATCATGACTTGCAGCCCTATTCCCTTTGGCTGTGATCATTTCAGAGCCCCTGAGAGGGGCTCAGCTGGCTGCATTTTTTTAAAGGAGGACCCTGTGGGAGAGCCAAGAGGTGGCCAGAAGCACGTCTGGCGATTCTGTTTGTGACACTGCATTCCAACAACTTCACAAACCTGCCTTTCTTGAAAAGATTATGTATGTTCGCTGGATTTCTAGTAGAAATTCTCACAAGATTGTAACTAGTCTGTGATGGTCCATATGGATTGATCCTACCTCACCTATTCACAGATTCTTTCAGATATTTAGTCCAAGCAGATTCATACAAATAAAACAATAGTAAAACCTGATTGAAATATTATGATCCCAGTTACGGGACAGTTACTGTATCGCAGCAAATCCTCAATAATGTAAATAACTGCCATCTACATATAACAGGTGAGGCAGGCAGCTGTGGTTTAGAAACATTCAACATCAAATCTCACCAATTCTGAAATATATGATTTCCCCCCCACACACACATTTTAACATCTTTCCAATTGGGCTGTGTCTTACTATTGATGTACCTTATGAATACAACTGGTAGTTTTATTTTATTTCTCTGAATGACAAATAAAATACACGTATATCTTATGCCCAATAGAACTTCAATTTCACAAAGTATGATACCTTCTCTAAAACTCAAGGAATTCTGAAGACTTTTGCTGTTCTGTCTCCAAATTTTAGGAAGAATAATGCACAGGATGAGGGAAGCCATCTCTGTGGCATTTAATATAAAGCATAGTCTTGGGAATGTCTTTCAGTTTCAAGTCTTTCTGATGCTCATATTTGATTTGAACAAAAGGAGAGGACCATTAGGTCTCTTTGTCTTCTGTGTTTGGAATCTTCTATTCCCTGAACTTTTTCTACACTGTTTCCTGCACTCTTTGAATATACAGGTTATCCTCCTAGGATTTATAACCTAATTAATCAAAGACAAGGGCAGCCATCTCTTTGCTTAGGGACTGATAGTTTTCTGTTACACATTAGGGGATGTGTCCCAGAAGGCACTAATCTTCCTTTACTTGCCGTTCACGTTGAAGAGTTAGTGAGAAGAGCAATAAGTGGTTTCTCCTCTTCTAAGTGTCTCAGCATCCTTTGCATGGCGTCTCATGTTCCCCTGCCTCCTGTTTTAGTAGCACTTCAGAATGTCTGCCAGTCTGTTTTAGAGACAGTTTATTGGCTGTGATACCGAGAAACATGCAACTTATGTTTCTTAGCTTTTTTTTCCTGTATTTTCCTTTCCAAATTAATACCACAAATGGCAACCATTTAAAAAGTGGGGACTTGTCAAAGGAACTGGAAAAAAATATCATCCAATCCCAGACTTCTGTGATATAATGTTAATGAAATATTTTGGTATGCGGAAACCTCAATTTAACACTGGCCTGGTTAGTGAAACTGTCTTGTAATGAGTAACTATAACTCACAAAAACTCTTGAAATGTTTCCAAAAGATAATTGGAGTTTTATAATACCAAATTTAATCTTGGAGTAAACTGTATAAATAACTCCAAATACTTAACACTCCTTCTATCAAATATCAATCTCACTTTAGTTGTGAGATCAAAGTTTTTATTGACCATTGTAAATGTAAATATTCAGTTTGGGAATCTTATTGCAACCATATCATTTGTCATGAGATAGACATTCTTTTTTTTTTTATTATTTTTCAGGGCTGAGGACTGAACTTGGGGCCTTGCATGTGCTAGGCAAGCGTTCTGCCACTGAGCTAAATCCCCAACCCCATAAATAGATATTCTTGAAATTAGAAGCTAGATGATAAATTTTAATACTCTGACAACAGATTTTTTAATTACAAGATTCATTTTTTATGACTTGCAGATTCTTTTAGAATTTTAAAAACCATGGCCCCAACCTTATATGTATTATGTGCCTGAAATTATTTATTTTTATTTAGCCTGAAAGTAAATAAAGTTTGAATTCTCATTTGCAAGAACTTGGGAGAAGTTATTTCTTGACTCTCCTTCCTCCGGCCTGACTTGCACTTTCTCGTCATTTGTCTGCCAACCAGTTTATGCACATCAGTTGTGTTTTGTCACCTCTGTTGAGAGCTGTGATTGAGTGATTAGTCCAATTTTATGCTATTATCTAACACATCACACATACGTAATTGAGACAAAATGCTGCTACATATAGACTTGGCTGAATTTATACGTCTGGAATTTATCACAAAGAGCTGGTGTAAGCATCACTCCTTTAAGAACAAAGATGACGAGGGCCATATACATAATCTGTGAGATTAGGTGTCAAATAAAGAAATGCAACCTCTCATTGGGAGCCAAGAAAGTCAATCTCCTCTTTCCATAGTCAGTGAATGGGTGATCTCCAAGGGACTGCACCTTCTGGCACTAGATATCTGGATTGGCGCTAGGCAAGAGTTGACAGCTTAGTGACAGCTTAGAGTCCACCTGAGTCTTGGCACATGCTTGACCTGTGCTCACAGCCAGGCCTCTACTGCAAAGACCAAACCCAGTCACCACCACTCCCACTCCAAGAGTGGCATTAATAGTGGGCCATCGGTGTCTCTAAAAGAGGGCAGAACAGGTCCAGTAGAGTCAAGATGCTATGTGATGGGAATTCCAATCCTCATGCTCCATTGTCTTGTTGTTCTCTACTTACACAGCACAAACAAAGGAAATGAGTAAGACTCTCAGATGGTGAGCACAGAACACTTAACCCATTTGCAACTGTCCTGGTCGCATGCCCATGAAGCCATCCCTGAAGATAACTAGACTTTCTGTTGGGAAACAGATACTTCGATTACTATATCTTTTGCTTGATATTCCAAATACTTCTTTACATTACATGCATTTTTCCTCACTCATTATGAGCTATGGAGCAGTGTGATGGAAAGAGTAGTATCTTCCTTGGAATTTAAATTATATTTTTAGCTGCTCTTCTGTACATAATAGGTTCATTTTAGTTGGATAACCACAACAAACAAGAAGGAATATTCAAACCGTATTTTCTAGTTATTCAATTAAAGAATATACTAACTACATATACAACGTACTAATATCTACTTGACTGTTAGATCAGTTTCCAGGCTTAAAGGCCCACAAAGAGTATAAGGAAATTGATTATTGTCACTTGATAGTTTTCCTATACATCAATAGTTTTCAACCCTGAAATGCAAAGTGCAATCATAATCATTTGAGGATTATTTTATAAAATTATGCATGATTTATTTGACTGGGAGATGAGAGCCTGATCATTATTGCTTATTACAAGCTCAGCGGGAAACAGGGGAGTGAGAAGAGGGATTGATGCTGGTTATCAGCTTGAAAAGTCAACTGGAGTTCCTACATATATTGACTGTTCATAGGGGTTGGCCTTCTCAGGGCCAGGTGGCTGGTTATGAGATGCATTCTTTTAAGACTGAATGTTGCAAGAGGCCCATGTAGAGGCTGCAGGGTTTCCTTTTACCTAGTATTATGTTTTGGGTATAAAGTGTCCCACCTGCCCCAAAGCATTTGTATTAACACAGAAATACTCAGAAGTGAAGATTAGATTGTGAGAGCTGTAACCTAATCAGTCCATCCTACTTTGAGTGGAGTAACTAGTAATAATTCTAGGGAGGTGGGCGTGACTGGAGCAGGTAGTTCACTGAGGGGAGGGGATGTGTCTTGGGAGGCTTCCTGTTCCCTACAGCACCTTTCTCCCTCTGCTTCCCAGCCACCAGGATTCAATCAGCTTTCCTCAGCTGTTGCCCTTCCGCCATGATGTTCTGTCTCATCTTAGGTGCAAAGTAATAGAGTCAGCCAACCATAGACTGAACCTATGAAACCATGAGCATAACATAAACGTTTGCTCCTCTAATTTGTTCTTCTTAGGTATTTTGGTAATAATGACAAAAAAAATAAATAAATATGACTAACACACCTAGCCTTAGAAATCCTAAAACTTTACTTCTGCCACATCTGTGTGTCAGGCAAGTCAATAAACCCCGCCCAGACGCATGAGGAAGGAAATTAGACTCCACCTCTTTTGGTGAAAAGACAAGATCACATTGGGGAAAAGCAAAACTATTGTTGTGATTGTCTTTGGAAAATACAATTTATCAGATGTTATGGGCCCTTCTAAAGTAAACTTAGGAAAACTGTAATATTAAGAAAAAAGTAAAGAAAATAGCCCATGGTATATTTTGTTACCATTATTTTTTAATTCATAAGATAGATTTTTAAAAATTACAAACCTATGATTTGTACCTCTACTGTAAAAAGTGTATTCATTTTTTAAAAAAATCTTTGTAATGATAAAAGTACATTGCTAAATTTTAAAAAGAGGAAGCAAAAATGACAGCATTCTTTATGCTACTGTATTTTCCTTCCCAGCCCCTCTTCAGTAGAGCAGACTCCACTGTTTTATATAAAATCTAGGCTTTGGAAGGATGATCAATATAACTCCCTCATTTTATGTTTACATACTAAAAAAGACAACACATAAAAGCCTGAATTTAATCCAAATTTACCTTGGCATGACCGCTTGATAACTACCACCTCAATTAAAGTCCTCAATAATCCTTTGTCTAACATAACTCAACCCAGCAATCAAGTCTTTAGGTAACAGGTATTCATCTACACCTGTCTGGATTCATAACTTTCCTGGGCATGGCAATGTTATGGAATTCTTTAGAAGGATACATTTAGATTCAGTTTTCAGAAGCAAAATGGTATTGTTTTGATATTACCAATGATCACACAAAGTTAAAGAATAATGCCATAAAGTGTTCTTATTCAGCATGTTTATAATAGCCATGGAGCAACTTCAACTCATTTAGGTAACCTAAAATGAGTTTACTGTACACAGACTATGTCGATAGTTTATGTGACTCAAAGGAGCATTTGTCTTTGGTGAGAGCACACTCAGCAGTACTAACTGCAAGCTAAGAAAGCATCTGGGCCTTCATTTTATCATAGGTAAATTTACACTTAACTCATATTTTCTTTCCAAGAACTACAGGCTATAATTAGTAGTGGCATCTTTGGCATAGATCACTAGCCAATCTCACAGTGTAAGTTGGTACATTCATTTTGTGGGCAAAGATTCAGTCAGTCATAAGGAAGAATCCTGAATTATCTACACTTAAAAGCAAGTTAGTTACTAATCCAGTCCAGAGTCATTAATCTCTTATCATTCCGAGCAGTTTTTTAAATTGAAGACCTCTTTGTACCTTTCAAAATGATCTTTGGATTTTTCTTCCCTTTTTAAAAAATTAATCAGTATCTTTCACCCTCCCTTCATCTTGACATCTCTTTGGCTTTTTAAAATGCCTGGATGAACATTTTCCTTCCTTCTGCTTGTCAATGTGTCAGTAAGTGAAAGCCCACCTCCTCTTCTTCAGTACTATTTGGAATACTCACTAAAAAAGGTGGGTTCTTGGACCTGCTCCAGATCTGTGAAATCAGTAAAATGCCCATCAATGTGCATTTTAACGTGTTTCCCAGGTGATTCTTACAAGAAATTTTGAGACTTGCTGCCTGGTGACTTTGTGACATTAAGTGTAGACCTTGTAGCAGAAGAATGGGAATCTTAGGGCATGTTAGAAATGCAGCATATTAGGATCTAACCACACATACTGAATGAAGATCGGCATTTTAGCACATACCCAAGTGATTCCTATGCACTTAACCTGCAAGAAGCACCTATGCAGACTGAGGGTTAAGTCCAAATCCATACAATCCAATATAACTCAGCTGAATTGTTACTTCCTGTGCCTCCAGCCCCTTCTTCTGCCTTTGCCTGAAGGTGTACACTCTATATGAACCATTTGAAAATGAAGTTGAGCCTTCTAAAGTTACCAATATTCTGTGATTTTTAAACTACAGGATGGTATTTTCCCGTGGTTCAGCATAAATATGTTTGTTTCCTTATAAGGGTTGCTAATCCTCAATTCCTTGCTTTTGGACATGTTGAATTTCTGCAGCAATGATCTTTTTTCCCACTTGGTAAATTGTCATTCATTCCTGAAGCAATCCTTTTGCAACGCTTACTTTGTATGGCAGATCCTGTGTTCATATGCCAATGACCCATTGCAGTGCATGTAGTATATAGGTAGCCCAGTTAATATTCATTAAATAAACAGATAAATAAATGTATAAATACTTCACAGATTTTCCTTAATTTCAGTATGTTCTCCAATGCAACAAATCCCATATTTATGATAGAAGGTTTCCTTTTTATTGATTCCTTTATGGCAACTAAAATTGAAAGAAAGCAGAGTAAAAATCGATCTTTCAAATTAAAAAATAAAAGTGGTATATAAATACACTTTGCATCCTGCAAAATCCATGTCTCAATATTGTGGCTGATTATGATCTTAGTTTAAAAAAAGGATACCTTTAAGGGAAAGGTCCAGTTTTCTGAAGTTTTGGACCCTGTGCTTCATGACTTTTAAGGTGGTAGTAGGCACTCTTACATTTAACTGTTTTGTTACTATCTCTACTGTTATGGAAGAGAGTTGGCAGGGAATCTCTGATTTTATTCCAGAAGAAATAGGAAATTAGAGAACATCTTTACATCTCAAGTTTTTCTGCTGTGATATAACTATGATAAAGAACACAGCTTGGATTGGTTTCAACTTGGCTGGAGAATACATGCTTCGCATATGCTCTTTGACTTTGGCAATGTTATCTTTCAGGATTTTCCCTTTGGTTGGCAGGTTTTTCTTCAGATGAATGTATCCTTGATGAAAATGAGATCTTAATAAAGCTTTACCTCAGATACTGCAAAATCACACACATGTGCTATGAGAGAAAAATTTAAAGATTTTTACATCACATCAAATACTAACAGAAATTTACACAAATTGCTTAGCAGATGAATATCTGAACAGTTTAGATTATCCATTTAAAAAATCTTCCTTTATTTTTTTTCTTTCAAAAGTAATGTTTGTTTATTGTCAATATTATAAATCTTTCAAAGATGTAGTAGAAAGTTCAAGTCCATGATAGCAATCACCATTAATATTTTAGCATCTATTCTTTCAGATTTGATTCTCTGCAGATACTGTGATACATGTTATGATCCACGTAAAGCAGGAACAATTCAGATGCACTGAGGGGACCCACATGTTTCCCAAATGTAATTATAAAGTATTTTTGACCAATGGTTTAGGCAATATATGAGTCATAGCATACATGTAAAAGGCAGAATTTCTCTTTGTGCATTGCTTGTATATAAACATTGTAAATATTTTATAAATATATACTATCAGCACTAAAATGCAAAATAAAGGTAGTATTAAATGATTACTCAAGAGTTTCACTTAATTCTTTATCTTTTCCTGGAGAATTTAGAAATTTTAGTATTTTTCATGAACAAATTAATGTCAGAACTTTCTGAGAATTGATTATTAAAGATTTTTTCTTTTGCCAATTGTAGAAGAATATTTCTAAATTAAGAGCATGATTCTTTAACTGTATTGTTTATAAGAAACAAAATGAAAACCAATGGTCACTTTACAGTGAACTTTATTAATCAAAAATTTATGAGTTGGTCTGCTTCTACTCTTGTAATTTGAATTTTGAGACAAGCTTTATTCAACTCAAGTTTTGGTGTTTTCTAGTTCTTATTAGTTTATTTTCTTGTTGGTTTAATTTTCATCATGATTTTAAGTTACCACAACTAAAATTTCTCAGTCTATGTTTCCTTTTCCAAGATATGTGTGCTTTACAGAAAATCTGCTAACTCATTTCATATACACATACATACATTCACTTACAGATATTGGAAGCACATTTTAAGTTCAGGGTCAAGGTCTAAATATCTCAGTTGATTAAACTTAATGAGGATAAGGCATTTGAGACACTTAAATAGAGAATGCTATTCATAGTTCCAGTGATTAAGTGATAATTATAAAAAGTGGACCCAAATGACCTTTATCTAGGAAATTCTCTAAAGAAAAGGAAAATCAAGTTCTTATCCTAATAAGATATTGTTCTTTAAGATGACTCCTAAAATGGCAATAATAATTACCCTGGAAAACTTTTGAAATGCAATTCATTAATAGCATTGGGTAAGATTTAAAGTTGGATCAAGGTCAGGAATAAAATTACTTTGCTGGGCAAGAATATTACCTTTGTAACTGGAATCTGAAAGGACATTCTCTATGTATTTTGCCCTGAGATTCTTGGTATTTTTAATTTAGTTCTATGGTTTTAAGACACTAAAATGAAAACTGTTTTACCCTCTTATGAAGTCTATATAACCTATTTTCTGAAGTGTCAGAGGCAACATTGATTTGCATTTATGTACACCTTTACATCTTAGTTAATTTGAATATTGTTTCACTTTGTGAAAAAGTGAAGGAAATAACTTTTTTTAGCTGATACCTTTGCAATGATGAAGCCTGACTTTGAGATATTCCACTTGGGCTCAAATTGCTAAAGCTGTGAAGGCCTTTGTTTAATAACAAAGTGATCCTTAAGAATCTCTGGGTAATCTGAAACTCAAAGATCACAACAGAGCAAGATGTTTTATTGATATCTCCTATGAAAATGGGCAAAGTTTTTGAACTTAATAATGACATATTCCATACATTGTATATGATAGTTTTCCTGTCCTGTGGAATTGTGAAGAATTGCAAATTAGGATTAGAGTTTAAGAAAAAAAGAATGGGTGGCAATGAAAGAAAATAATGGAGTGTACAGATGGTGGTGGAAGATGAGGATGTTTTGCTTGGTTTTCTGATACTAGAGAAGAACTGTTTGAACCGATGTCATCATAAATGGGGTTCCTGGGAAACAGATGTGACAATTTGCTATCAAGAAGCTGACTCAGGTTACTTTTGAGTATGACAAAGTAAGAAGTAAGGAACGAATTGACAGGGAGTTGCAACCAAGGCTTAGCCATTCCCACTGAGGTTTCTGGAGCTGTGGTGCTCCTTCAGAGGTGTCCTAGACTAGAAGCAATGGGGCCTGGCTTAGTCTTTGTATAACGCTTGCCACACACTCACACTTCACTGTTACCGGATAAGGACGTGACCTCAGGTAAGGTGGCTCTCCTCAGTCAAGAATAATTCCACCTTAGGAACTCAGCTGAGATATTAGCCACTAACATTCCCAACGGTGTAGATATAAGCACTTCAGTTCTGAAAGAGAATCTGGATAGCACACTAGAACAGCCACTATAACTATAACAAAACTCTAAGATGGAGAAAGCAACAGATGAATAAAAATGGTAGAAAAGGGGCTTGCAAACAGATAGGCATTAGAGGCAGAGGTTGTGAACGAAAAAGATTGAGTTACTGAAGAATCTGAGATTCAGGGGGAATACTCTTATTATTATATGGAGAATTGTTTTGGTACGAGTATTTAAAAACTCAGGATATTGAACTGGCCCAAGGAAAATGAAATTAGGGCTTAGATGTGATAGTAAACATGAAGAAAAGCATAACTGAAGGTGAATCAACAAAATTTGGTGATGATGTAAATGAGAAGAAAGGTCAAGAACATGCTCCACATTTCTGGTTTGAAAAGCTCGACATACAGTGGTGCCATTTATCAATATGGAGAATATCGGAGAACAGGCTTTTGAAACTCATTCTAATAGAGTACTTTGATTTAGTTAATTCAAGCTAAAATATAAATAGCCATACTTCCTTTGCAACATTTTTTGTGGTATACAATAAGCTAATTTAATATATCCATTAACTTATATTTTTATCCTTTTTTTTTTTGAGACAACAGTTAAAAATCTCAGTTGCTGGGGCTGGAGCAGTGGCTTGGCAGTTATGGCACTTACCCAGCATGCACAAGTACATGGGTTCAAACCCCAGCACCCACTTACACAACTAAGTGTCAGAACAACAAAAGCCATGTGGAAAACTCAATAAAAATTGATTCTCTCTGTCTTTATCTGTCTCTCACTCTCTCACTGTTCTCTCTTTAAAAAAAATCTCAATTGCTAGCACTTTTCAAGTATAAAAATATATAATTATTATTTAGTACAGTCTTCATGCTCTATTTTTTATGTAACTTAAAAAACAGGGGTTTCTAGGATTTCCCAAATAACCAAAGTAATAATCTTTATTATTCCTTTAAAAGATTCTGATTTTGCTAAACATTCACCATTTTTCTTACTTCTTATATATCTTTTTATTAGTGCATTACAGTTTTACATAATGTTGGAATTAGTTGTTACATATTCCTAGATGCACACAATTCAGCAACACAATTTGTTTAATATCTCCCCTCCACACACACACATCCCTCTACCTCCCTCCTACCATCCCCTGATCTCTTGTCTTTCTTCTGGGTCCCATATTGTTCCTAAAAAGCACAAATACCGTGACATAATTCTTATACCTATGAAGAACATTTTTATATATATGGCTATTGTATATACAGTGACATTTATAACTGCTTGGAATTTACGTTGCTTTATCTCAGTTCCAACATTTCCCTTCTCCTTCCATCCTATCATCCCTTGTTATTCTTCAAAATATTTGACAATGGGATTAAACATTTATGTTTTTGTACAGGTACCCTTGTAATATTTTTTAACTGTATGGCTCTCCCTTGCATCACTAAAACAGATCACATATCCTGAAAAACAGTAGAGTCAATGGAAATCACAAGAGAAACAACCTGACAATGTTGCTTCATTTCTGAAATGCTTATCGACTGAGATTTCATGATGTTCCATAGCACCTGTATAAAATAACAAAATTCTAGATGGTTCTGGGTACTCTGCATGCCTTGCAACAAGCATATGCCTATGAATGTCCATCACACAAAAACTGCTCAGCTCATTCAATCACTTATTCAGTTGTTGTTGTTATTGCTGTTGTCTTTGGTACCTACAAATTGCTAGAGACTTTCCTAAAGTGCTGGGGAACACAGAGCTGCAGAGAAGACCCCTGAGTTTCTCATGAAGCTTAAAGTCTAGTCAAGAGAAAAAGACAGCAAACTGGTCAGTCATAAGGTAAAGAAAATCATTTCAAAATCAGTTGCAATATAAGAACTTGAAGGGGCAATATGTTCATGAGTGTCAGGTGCAGCAGGGAGCATGGTATTCAAGAAGGTGGGCACAGAAGACCTCCCTAAGGAGGTGGCAAGCACGATGAGAACTAAACAATAAGAAGGAGGCATTATGTAATTTCTGTGAGATCTTTCAGTGCATGGAGAAGAGAAAGTTCAACTTCCCAATGTGGGAACAAGCTCAGAATGTTCAAAAAGCAGAAGGAAGACCAGTTGAGGCTGAAGCATAGTTAGTGATTGGGCAAGTGCCCAGAAAGAAGAGTAGAGAAGTTGAGCAGAAGCATCTGGGAAGCCATAGAAATGGCCTTTGATATTATTCAGGGAGCACTACAGAACCATTGAAAAATTTAAGCAGTTAAGTAACATGGTTTAAGTTCAGTTTTCAAGAGATCACTTTGACTGATGTAGAAAATGCATTTTAAAGGGCACGTGTATGAAACAGTGGGTAGTTGTTTAGGAGGACGTGGTCATTGTCAGCAACTGCAGACTGAGAGTGGGACTAGAGCAGTAGAGACAGTGACAGGAATGGCTTGAAATATGTTTTGGAGTTAAATCTGATAGGAACTGTTGGTAGAATCTGGAGGTGAGCGAAAGGGCAGATTTTCAACATGAGCAGTTATTACAAGAGTACCATGAGACATGAAAGTTTATGGAAAAAGTATTTTCTAGAAAGAACCCAAATGTTCTCTTATGGAAATGCCAAGTATGCTATTGGGCTTAATGTGGAGCTAAAGGAAAGAAACCTAAGTTGGAATCATGAATCTCAGAGTCACAAATGGAGGGATATTGATTTATGCTGTGGGATTTGTTGTCGTCACCTTGGGACAGAGAACAAAGAAAAGAACAAGGCTCAGAACCAAGCTAAGGAAGAGCCTGATACCTAAATTCCTGACAGAAGAGGAAAGCTCAGCAAAAGCCAAACATGAGCTAGGAGAAGAAACAGAAGATTGTACTGTCACAGATGCAAACAGAGAGGGTAACGTTGCAATACAGAGATAATGGTCAAGAATATTGACTGACTGCTGCTAAACAGTGGGGACTGGTAATGCCAATATCCTTGGCAGTTTTATCAAGAGTGGGTTCAAGAGAAGGAAGGCAACTGGACCCTAATTGCAGAAAAATGAATGGGAGGCCATGAAATATGAACACTGGGATAGAATACGCTTTTGATATATTATAGTGAGAAATTGGAGCAGAAAAGGACAGTGATCAATAAGGAAGAATGAGCTGACTAGAAATACATTTCCAAGAGAATAGTCTGGTTTTAATGGAAGACATTCTGGCTGAAAGGGGGAAAGTGATGCAGAAGAGAGATGGGATAATCATAGCAGTGATGTCCTGAAGTGATAAATTGGAGAGAGAGCTGGGGCCCAGGTGAAGGGCTCCCCTTTTATTGAACAGGATCGAGATGTGTCTTCCACAAAAGGAAGGCAGTGAGTGGGTCCAGCTGCACAGACTGGCAGGTGTATCGATAGATAGCCGGAAAACATTGCTTCCTGTGAAATACAAGGTAGTGGGTATGGCTGGGGAAGCTGATGAGGTCAGCATGTGGAAGGTGCAGAGCAGAGGAATACCAAAACCATAAAGCTTGCAAGTCTTCTGGGGAAAGGCTTGAATGGAGCATTCTCCGTTATCACTAAATAACCATCATTGTAGGTAAGGAAATAGAGAAAGACAGCAACCAGTGAGCGCACCCAGAGCTAATGACCAGGAATAAGCAGACCTGACCACGGACTCCAAGTCGGACTCCTGCATTTTCTTTGCTCCTCAGCACAAGTAAATACTTCTAATCATTGAAAATTAGGGTCACGTCTACTTCATTTTGGTATGTATTTCTCTAAAGAGAAGTTAATTTTGTGGGAAGATTTTTAATGTTACGTTTGTAAATGTGTGTGAGAGAGTAACCAAGAAAATATTGAAACCCAGGAAACTGTTCATCTTCAAGGGAGGGAGTTTTCAATATGCCCTTTTCCTGCGCATAAATAAGGGGTGAGCACCCCTTTTAAGGCTCACATGGGGTAGCTTATAAGATATCTAAATTTAGCCCATTAAAACTCACCTAGAATGATCTTGTTTCTCTGCATCCTCAACTCATTTTCCTCTCTCATCTGTGCAGAATGCTAATTGTTTGAGGATCACAAGGGTAGGGAAAAAAACAAAACTGGCCATGGAAGTGAATTTGAGGGCAGATTTTATCATGCTTGATAAAATGCCTGTTATAACATATAATCTATCATTGTAAAAACAAAAACTTCTCTAGCATGAGTGTTTGCACCTTCCTGGATAACTCTGAGTAGGAAGAAATGTCAACTTTGATGAAAATTATGCTCTTCCATTTTTATTTTCATTACTTTTAATGGAATAATTGAAGGAAGGAAACAACTCTAGGTTTTGAATAATTAGAGGGGGAAAAGTTATATGCTAAAATTTCTACCACCCACTATATGTATAAAATATGTATTAATATGTATACTTATGTATGTATTTCCTTCCATCTTCATGTTCCTCACTTGACGAATGACTTTTTACTATGCAATGTGATTTCCTTTGTCAAGACAAGGAACATTTGTTTAGTTCTACTTATTGGCATTGTTAGCATTCTTAAATTACAGAAAAGATTGAGGATTTAAAATATTATTCAGTACAAGAAAGAAAATGAGAGATTTGGCATTGTTCAAATTGTCATTGAGGAAGTACAGATTTAGAATTATTTAGTGTTTTCCTTTAAGTTTCAAAATTTTTTTGAGAGTTAAGATTTACAACGTGGTAGAAATGGAAGTTTAGCTTTAAGCCAGTCTAACGCTGGAGAAATTGAAATCTGTATCTTCTGGAGAAGAACAAACACCTAGAAAGTTGAAATGGTACCTGGATACATAGAGTAAAGTGAATATGACCATAAATTTTAAGGATTTGTGGACTGCAGCCAATTTGCAAACCATTTCTGAGTCCTCGGTGATATTATTAAAATGCAGACTCACACCCAGTATGCTGTAATGATGTGCATTTAAGCACCAACTTTGTATGCCTCCCAGTCTGTTATTCTCATCCAAAGAGAGTTTAAGATACTACACAATTCTACTTTCTTAGTAATTTTTAAGGCTTGGCTCTTAGAACGTTTTGTTATTAGCTAAAACTTATTTTCATCATACGTACACATGCACATTCTTTGGAGACATGATACTTTGTAAATCTAAAAAATAAATATCTACCTATTATTAATGTAGAACTGCCAGGGTATATTTATGAAACATGATATTTTCCTTTGCTCCTTTAGAATGATTGATTTCTGTGTCTACGTAGCTTTTATGGTTAGATGGAGTGATGATTTTCTCTCTCAGAGGTATCAGTGGAAACATTTCCAACTGCCCCAGGCAGTCGTATGCCACAGCTGGCATGGTATTTAAACTACTTCCTCACGTAAGTGCATAATTTTGTCACCTGGTGATAAACAGCAAAGAGCTACGAAAAGAAATTTTGCAAAAAAAGAATCCTGTTTTTACTGAGCTAATGTTGCAACTGTCAATTAGGCCTTTCAAGGTAGATGAAGACATTTATTTGCAAATTAAATAACTCAGCAGATTTCAGCAAGACTCAGCAAAACTCAGAATGCCACTTCCTAAAGACACATCCACATTCTTGTTAGGCATGGATGATTAGATACTGTCTGTGACATTTAGTGGCTCCCCAGATATTAAAGCTTCTAAGACCAAGAGAAAACAACACTATTAATTAAAGGAAGGTCAAAGAAGACAACAAAGCAAAAATACTGTAAATATTAAAATAATTATTGTTGAAAATGACATATTTTGGAGAAAAGACAGAGAGATGATAAATTGAATTTTACTTACTAAGTCTTTTTATTTTATGTTTCAAGGTCTAGATCTGATTTACTTGTTGCTAAAAGGTGAGAGTTCATAAGGAAAAAATAGGCATATTTATTGCATGGATTGATATCTTGCTGTGCATTTAAATGCAGTTGGTCAATTAGTCATAATCAAGACTTCCACTTAAAATGACATTTGAGAAATTATGGTTTTTAAAGTTTTATGCTTTTTAAATCACTGCCTCATTCTTAACAACTTCATCAAAATGTATTTCTGTTCCAAGAAAAAAATATGGAAATATTTACCCTGGCACTAGTTCCACCACCACCTGATGTGGCCTGTTCCCTTGCTTTCCCAGCGCTGTCTTCACAAGTATGTCTTCAGCCTGCTTTCATATTTTCTAACTCTTTGTCACTATTAATTCTGACCAGTTCTGGATCCCATCTCTTAGGTTTCCTAATATCGATTTATTAATTTTTGGTTCCAAAGTAAGATGATACTCTCATCTAATGGGTGTTTGGATCCTTCTAGGGGGGAAAGAAACACAGTTCAAGGCGTCAGCAGACAAACTTGTCCCCATGGAAGCCAGTGGCGTGATTTGCTGCTTCTCTTTCCTTCTGTCCCCACCAAATTGCATTATGTTGAAATCTGCTGCTTTTGCTCTTGAAGCTTGACCCTACATCTCTCTACAGAGAATTGAACTGTCAGCCTTTGATATAACGGAATAATTTAGGTGATGAGGTTTTATTTTTTTCTTCTCAGAAGATCATACTAAAAAAATGCTACTTTCTATAGAGATAAACCTCAAACTCTGGAAGAATGGTAAGAACAGTGCGTCTTTCAAAATGGCATTTATGAAATAAGTGTACAGTTCATGTAATAAATTTGAGGTAAAAATTTCTTTCAGTAACATTATTGGCAACAAGATAATTAAGCTTCTCTGGGAACAGGAGATTGAGAGAAATAGGATTGGTTTTGATTCTAGGTAGATAGAGAATTTACTTACAAAATAAAGAATTATGGTTATTTTATTGGATGGGATAACAAAATCAAATGCAGGATTGGAGGTCATTCAGCAATTTTATTTTTAGGTAATGTTTGTTCATAACCTGAATTCTGTAATAAAAAAAAAAAACCCAGAAGTGGTATTCAGTTTGCTACAAATGTCCTCCAAATGCTCCCAGGCCACCACTGGGGGGTATAATCTACAAATGCAGTGTGACCAGGTTAGCTCTCAGTTGGTGGTTGAAATAGTTCATCCAGCTGGACCAGCTGTTTGTCAGGCTAAAAATAAAAAGACTGGAAGAATGAATTTAAAGAGACAAAGGATTCCGTGGGAGTGAAAGTCAATAAGAAAAATTCAAGGTAATGTCAGCTTTTCATATATTCAGGCAAGCGAGAACAAATAGCCCAGTCAATGCCAAGTTTGAACAGTAGATGCACTCTACTATTTGAGGAATAACCAGCTTGTGCTAGTGGCTTACTTCTGGGATGGAACAAGTTTGAACATATTTCGTGCACACTGAAACCAATACTATGCAGGAGATTCCATATAACAAAAAATAATACAGAATTATGAAGACTACAACATTAGGTCCAGGACTTTGGAGGCAGCTGAGAAAGTTTTAGAAGCTGTAAGTTTTAGAAACTTCCTGGTAAACCTGCCTCTAAGTATGTGTCCTTACTACCTTTTCAAATATTGTATTATTATAAATTTTATCAAAGGTCTACATGCACATAAATTAAAGAGTCATTTGGTTATACAAAGTTAAAAGAGTTTTCCTTAGGCTCACTCCCCCATTTCCATTTTCTCAGAAGCCATTACTTTCATCTCTTAATTGAAAAACAATGTATAAAATTTGTTTGTGTGTATCTCCCTAGCACTAACAATTTCATTGCCTTCTGTTTTATTTATTAATTTGGACAGTATCTATAGGCTTCTTTAAGAAGGTTAGGATTTAGTTATTTCTCTTCCTCTTACCCCATGATACATGCATACTTAATTTGAAATTGATCACTTACCAAAGTGGTTAAAACTGGGCACATTAATTTTTAGAACTCAAATCTTCAAATGTAGTAAGTAATATTTATTAAATATTGGATCCCTTTCTGTGTGGGATATGATTACGGATATGTAATTTCCAGAAGGGTGAGAAATTATTGTTGGAGGAGGAATAAAAGAATTAATATTTCAAGTCAGAGGCAGGAATTGGAAAACTACTAGAAGTACAAGAAGTACTTCTAGTACAAAGTACTAGAAGTACAAGGTTTAAAGTGAAGGTCATCCCAGAGGGAGTAAGAACTGTAGGAAGAAGATAAGGCTTTGTCTCAAAATGAAACAGGATTGGAAGTTAGAGTAACCTGGAGAATGTTTAAATACAATCTCTCAGGCAGCATCTTTATAGATTTCCACCCAGACTCTCGAATAGTGCCAGGGTGGTAGTATTATTTAGCCTCTGTCCCCCATATAATTCTATTGTTCAGCCATGGGTAAAGCTACTGACCATTTTAATAATTGAGGTAAATAAAGAAGATGCTATATATGGACCATGCACTTTGAGAAACACTGCCTTGCTCCTCTTTTTGCAGGAATTATCTTCTTCCTATTCCTGATTTGCAGGGGTGTATGTATTACTGTGACTGCCCTCTTAACAGGACATATCAGAGGTTCAAGGAGTTGCCTCAGGTCAGACAGCAAGGTCAGGAGCCTGGATCTGTATGCTACCCAGTCCTGGTTCTATCTAGATTCACATATTTTACCTCCTCAGTTGGCAGCATCTTTAAGGAGAACAGAGAAAGCCCAGCACCTTCTAGAATGCACTGGAGAGTTGATTGGACCCCATCAGTGGAATTTTTAAGAACTGCCTTCCAAATAAATTTCATGGAAACCTAGCAACACACCTACAGGAGTAGCGATAACTACTATTTTCAAATCTCAAAAATGTTCTTAGGAGGGGCTGGAGCAGTGGCTCAGAGGTTGCCGTGCTTGCCTGGCATTCGCCAGGGATGTGGGTTCGAACCCCAGCACCATGTACATAACCAAGTATCGGAGCAACGAAAGTCATGTGAAAAATTAAATGAAATTGATTCTTTCTCTCTCTCACACTGTCCCTCTCTTTCTTAAAAAAAAATGTTCTTATGAAACCTGACGTTTTATCACTTTTATGTCCTCTCTCTTATCACATCACTCCCCAAAATTGAGGGTGACATTCATGGCTAGTAGCAGTGACAAAGTCTTCTTCACACTTCTCATTCACTGATCACTCTTGATGCTCACAGAAAATGCTTCCTTCCTGGGTAAATATAACTGCCTCTTTGGAATCCTGTCTTTGCTTTTCGAAGAGATGTTCTTTCTATGTTGCCCTGGCTGGACCCAAACTCCAGGCTCAACCAGTCCTCCTGCCTTAGCCCCCAGGTAATTGGGACTATAGACCTGCACCTTTGTGTTGGCCCACATTCCTTTTTTATCTCTTGTTTTCATTCCTTCGCTGCCTCTCCTCTTCTCTCTCTGCATCAACTGTAGGCTGATGAAGTGTGTTTGTAGATACTGGTATATTCATGGATACAATTTCTTGCTTAAATTCTTGGCTCTGTTGCTGGGCTACCACAAAGAGGGTTCTGCAGCTACTCTTGATTTCTTATAAGCACTTAATTTTAAATTACTTGTTCATATCCTGATAACTCTTCTGTGGATAACTGTTCAGTTCTATATCCTGGGAACTGAATGATTCCACACCATGCCAGGGGTAATTTTTGAGAAGAATTCTGTCATATTTTACTGAAAATGATCTGTAGGTGCTGACCACCAATCTACATCACTACAGTGAGTTTCCAAACCCAATTTTACCCCATGTAGCTGTCTATAAGCTCCAAAATCAACCAGATTCCTCGTTGACTAATAAAACTTGTGATGTCAATTCAAGATTCCTAACTTGCAGGAAGATGGAAGGATTCTCACAGTAGCTGTCATTTGGTAAAATGCTCTGATTCTCTTAGCCCATGAATAAATAGTGATGTGCAGAGGTAGGAACCCAAAAGGTGGAGGCAAAATCTTGAATCCAAATCTGGCTTAACTGCTTTCTAGTTATGAGACTTGGACAAGTTACTCTGTCATCCCCTATAAAATGGAATTGAAATATCTGCCTGATACAATTTTGAAAGTTGTTAACGTAAAAACTCTTTTAAAACGTTTTTGGTGCACTAGGATGTTTGCCAATACATTTCCAGGTATTGTTCTTATGTAATTATGTTCCCCTTTGTCTAGAAATACATCTTCTATTATAGTTCTTTCACAAAAGTCCCCCTTTTGGGGAAAGTATTTTAGAGTTTAGTGACCCTGGTTATAGCTGTCTTGTGTGATTCTAATAAGTTGTCAGAAAAAACAGTCCAGGTTTTCTGAGGGAAGGACTGTGGATTTAGAAATTGCAGATATTGCGAAGTTGTATTCTTTCCTGATTGCTGACTTGTGATCCACTGTCAGCTCTAATACAAAATCAGGAGAAATCACTAGAAAATATCTCACAACCTCCTTTCTTGCCCATATAGCATGTGCTCAGTACTGCCTCATGCATGGCCTTGAATTCCCCCCTTTTCTGAAAATGTGCTCTTTTATTGCTTTCAAGTAATTGGTTCAATTAAACAACAAATATTTTATTCTGAATAGGGAGCAAAAAAAAATAGAAATGTAGTATACTTTTTATTACAGGTATATATTTTAGAAAATGTCTATAGGAAAAATAATTCAGAGATTACAGATGAATCCATTAATTAGATCAGCAAATCACTGAGTGCCTAGTCTGTGCCAGGACCTATTCCTAATTTAGTGATGAACAAACTAGATGGAAATCCCTGCCCTCATTGAACATAAATTCCAAAATTAATAGGACAAAAATGGAGACAGATTTCTACCAGTTAGTGTATATTTGCTCATTTATGTTATTACAGGTTTTCATGTAACTTACCTAATTAAATCTTCCTAGCAAATTTCTGAGGATGTAATCATACTTAATCTATTTCATGTTTGAGGACAGGGAAATTCAGAGACATCTAAAGTTTCACAGTGAAGCCAGTGTAGAGTTGACCTTGGACATCAGATTTTCAAACTTCTGGTGACTCACACTTTCCACTCCTTTCACAGTCCTTATGATGACATTTTTCTTCTCCTTATGATTTAACACTATATGTATTTCTTGGGGAAAAAGAATTGAAACACTATTTTTTTTTCTTCATGACCATACAAATGCAAAAATTGTAATTATACCCATCTCAATTAATCAATGTAATCCTAAGCATTCCAGGAGAAAAAACAATTGTTTGTGTTAATAAACATTCATACAAATCTGGAAGTAACTTATATCTCATATTTTTTATCTAAATATTTTTTATTCTGACTTTTAGTGACCTCGATATAACAAAATATTATGTTAACCACATAGGTGGTTTGAGCTAGGTCCCAGCCTAGGGCTTTATTTTTCTTCTCTTGATAGTTTTACTGTGAGTATAATATTTGCTTTTTCCTTGTGTGTAACTTTATTCTTATTGTTAGTTAACACTGAATAAGTATCTATAGGTAGAGAAATGCTCCCTCAAAAAGATGATGGTGATGGTGACATCGATGATGATGATTTAGAATATCTTTGGTTGTGGATTTGGAAACAAGACTATCTTTCAAAGAAATCAATTGTATTAAAGGGTCTGTGGCTGTGGCTCAGTGGCAGAGCACTTGCCTGGCATGTGTAAAGATCCAGATTCAAACTCCAATATCGAATATGTTGGAGACTAAGGCCAACATGATGCCTGGCCAGAAATCAGAGAAAAGAATTAGTGATAAACAACTCTGTAAGAGGCCCAGCTAGCTTGTATCTTCCCCAGTAATTAGCAAATTGCCTGACCGCATGACTAAGCCATTAGGCCACTCATTTGTTACAATTGGTTGAACGTGTTTGCACTATATCCCTATTGGTTGTTGTAACAGATAAATACCGGGCGTACAGGGAAAAAAGAGTAGCCACTAGTAAGCAGCAGAAGCAGCAGAGAAGAAGAAGAGCCTCGGCAGTAGAAACAGAGCGGCAGTAGAAGCAGAGCGGCAGTAGAAACAGGGACTCCAAAGAGAGGAAATGTAAGTACCCTTGACTCTAAATGTAAAAGCCTTGCCTCTAGTGAAGAGGAAGGAGATGTAAAAGTCTCTAGTGAGAGGAGATGTATGTAAAGGGCTTGCCTCTAAAAGAGAGAAGGTGGAGAAGGAAGCGCTTGGATGCCTCTAGTCAGAGAGAGGGAAAAATAAAGCGCTTGGAGAACTCAGGCCAGTGGGTCTACTTCATTCCCAGTCAACCACCGATTGAGAGCCATCTGGTTCCTCCCAGCTGGGACCAGACAAATGGTGGCCCATACGGGGACTTCTCTTCGCTCTCTTCGGAAAGGTTGGTAAACTGAGGAACCCACGAGGAAAAGCTCTGGCCAGAGTGAAAAAAGGGCGAGGTAGTTATCCTGGGTTCTCATGCTTCTAAAGCATAAAAAAGTTTGCTCAAGGCTCTAATGGCACAGGGGTCAAAGACTACACTGTGAAAAGTTTTATAGGTGTAATTAATGAGGTGAGTCCCTTCAACCCCCTTATCAACCTAAGACAGGAAGGGTGCCTTATGCTGCACCTTATTCCAATGATGGGTAAGAAGGGGAGGTGTGAATGGAAACACCCAAGACAGACACAGTCACCTGTTTGTCTTTCTCCTCTCAGAAAAAATAAAAAAGGAGGAGATGTTGGAGACTAAGGCGAACATGACCCCTGGCCGGCTATCAGAGAAAAGAATTAGTGGTGAACAACTCTGTAAGAGGCCCAGCTGGCTTGTATCTTCCCTAGTAATTAGCAAATTGCCTGACCGCATGACTACGCCATTAGGCCGCTCATTTGTTACAATTGGTTGAATGTGTTTGCACTGTATCCCTTTTGGTTGTTGTAAATAAATACCGGGCGTACAGGGAAAAAGAGTAGCCACTAGTAAGCAGCAGCAGCAGCAGAGAAGAAGAAGAGCCTCGGTAGTAGAAACAGAGCTGCGGTAGAAACAGGGACTCCAAAGAGAGAAAATGTAAATAGCCTTGACTCTAAATGTAAAAAGCTTTGCCTCTAGTGAGGAGGAAGGAGATGTAAAAGCCTCTGGTGAGAGGAGATGTATGTAAAGGCCTTGCCTTTAAAAGAGAGAAGGTGGAGAAGGAAGTGCTTGGAGGCCTCTAATGAGAGAGAGGGAGAAATAAAGTGCTTGGAGAACTCAGGACCGGTGGGTCTACTTCATTCCCAGTCAACCGCTGATTGAGAGCCGTCTGATTCCTGCCAGCTGGGACTGGACAGCATATATAACAAAGTGTTGGAAAAACAAAACCAGAGAAAAAATAAATACAATTAACAATTGACTCCCTCTTTCCCTCTTTCTCAAAAAAAGAAAGAAATCTATTACATTATCTATTACATTAAAGTGTTTCCCCCCAATAGCCCACTTATGAACTGCTTCATAACTTTGTAGATGAATTTCTGAAGAAAATTATGGATTGCGGGGGAGACCAACTTTTATTGGTAGGACAATGGTGACTTTAGTTATTAGGAATAATTACTGAGCGGCTAATACAGATGCTTTTGTATCAGTTTTGCATAACTAAATGCTGATAGAATATGCTGTTCCTGGAGCCAAGCAACAGTAAATAAAATGATCCATATTTTTCACTTACCAAGAAAATTTCTTATGAGGGAAAGGAAATAAATTTAATTTGAGGAGACAAGAAACAAACATTCCCAATTGTCAACTAGGGGAAAAAATTTAAGAACTAGAATATGCACGTATACTTTACAAACAGATCACTTTATAGGTACCAGTTCAAATTCTCTGAAAGGTTGTAATCCCGTTGTCAAAATGTGCCAGATGCAATGGATATGTTATGGACGCTCAGGTCTTGGTTCCATCCCCCTTAGAGCAACGACATTCGTGAAGGAAGGAACAAATCAAAGCTTGGTGAGGCGAATGCCATTAGGGTGAGGGACATTGTATAGGCTTATTTCAGTTTTCTAAAAGGCTTATAAAAATGGTATTTATGATAATAATGGGGGCTGGAGCGGTGGCTTGGCAGTTACGGCACTTGCCTGCATGCACAAGTACACAGGTTTCAAACCCCAGCACCATGTACATAACTAAGCAAGGAAAACCATGTGAAAAACTCAATAAAAATTGACTTTCTCTCTCTCTCTCTCTTTCTCTCACTGTCCTTCTCTCTTTAAAAAAGAGCATTATTATTCTTAAAAAGAATAATAATGAATTTCAAAAAAATTAAACAATTTCTAATCTCAGCATATTAATTTTTAAGTGCTTTTTTTCTTTTTTAGCAAGTGGCACCATTTTCCCCAAGCAAAATTAGTATGGAGGTATTATTCATCCCTGAAAATTCTTCCTTATGTTCTTTAAATTATATTTGTCGCCCAAAGAACATCATTCTTCCAAATTTCAGAGAAAAGTCTTCATTATTGCCTAGTTAGTGCTCTTCAGTATCCCCAATAACTATCAAAGTGCTTGGCACACAGTAGGAGGAATTCAATAAATATTTGTTGAATGAATGAATATTATATTCTCATGTTGAAATCATTTCTACCTCTGAGATTCCCTTCTTATTCCCATTCTACTCTTCAAACTATGATTAAAAGCAAAATAAAACTGATATCCTTTCAGAATATCTTCATCTTGCCAGAAAACAACCCCATATCCAGTCTGGATAGCTCCCCAGTCTTACCTCCATTCAGGTCCAGACAACCACTAGTTTAGTATGAGTTTATGGATTTGCTTTTTCTAAATGTTTCATGTAAATGTAGTCATATAATTTATGGCCCTTTTGGGCCTGACTTCTTTCACTTAGCATAATATTTTTAAGGTTTTATACATATTGAAGCATGCATTAGTACTTTCTTTTTTATAGCCGAATAACGTTCCATCATATGGGCATACCACATGTTGCTTATTCATTCAGCAACTGATGCTCATTTGAGTTGTTTTCACTTTTTGACTATTATGAATAATGTTTCTATGAACATTTATGTACATATTTTTATGAACATATTTTAAATCTCTTGAGTCATGTACAGTTGTGAAATTACTGGGTAATGTAACTCTAACTATTTTTCTTTTATTTATTATTATTATTATTAATACCAGGAATTGAACCCAGCAGTGCTTAACTACTGAGCCACATCCCCAGTCCTTTTTTATTTTTTATTCTGAGACCGAGTTTAACTAAGTTGCTTAGGACTTTGCTAAGTTGCTGAGACTAACCTTGAAATTGTGATCCTTCTGCCTCAGTCACCTGAGCTGCTGGAATTACAGGCATGTGCCACCACACCCTGCTCTATTTAACCTTTTTAAGGAGCTGTCAAACTGTTTTCCGTAGTGGATGTGCCATTTAACATTTCCACTAGCAGTGGGATTTATATTTTCTTCTAAGAGTTTTATAGTTTTAGCTCTTACATTTAGGTCTGCAATCCACTTTAACTTATGTTTTACAGTGGTTCGAGGTAGGTGTCCAAACGAATCCTTTTGCTTATGTGTGTAGAATTGCCCCAGCATCCTTTGTGCAACCAAGCTATGTTTACCCGATGCTCTCAAGGTTTTCCTTTATGCATCTGCTAGACACAATGTCCCCAACTGTTGTTTTTATGATTTAATGTAGACAAACAATGTAGTTTTTATTTTAATGATAACATTTATTTTAGATAAATATCTCATGTTTTTAATGCCTGGTTTGCCATTTATTATAAAAATTATTTCAGTATGAATAATGTTATTTTAAATAAAAATATTAAGAAAAATTATTAGCAGGTACTTGAATTGACATATATAATATCAGGCAGGTACAGATAAGAAGGAATGGAAAGTGTTTGACAGGTTATAATTGACTTCAGACTAGATATTACTAGTAGTTAGCATATTTATCATGAGGAATGAGCTAATAATTTTTTTTTAATTAGCCAAAGCTACCATCAGTTTGTGAGTGCTTGTTAAGTTCCAAACAGTTATCTAGGTGCTTCCTCATAAATTACTGCCTTTAATCCATTTGCAGTTAACTTTCCTGAAATCTCGTGGTCTGGAAAAAAAAAGTGAAACTGAGGACCCAACTCTGTCTCACCCCTCAGTCTGCACAACCACCTTTATACCAGGTGACCTTCCACCTCTTAGTTCACAAGAATCAAACCTTTAATGCAGAGGAAAGTAGAGCCATGTGGTAGTTCAGGCCACTCTAGAGGTCAGGTGTGGAGAGAGCAGGTGGGGACCTCCAGCCAGGCAGCTTTATGATCTTTCTGCTCAGCCGTTCTCCCTCTTTTTCTTCTTTTTCTTTCTCCTATTTCCTCCTCTAAGGGCTATCTTCAAATGTACATTGCATTATCTTGTAAATACTTGCAATCACTTGCCATGTACCACGATCCACATTTAAGTAGATTAACAGCAATTAAAAATTATGTGTTTATTGTTTTCGTGACTTATAAGAAGTGGTAACCTCAGGTTCTAACATTTTACCTTAGCTTCATAAAATTAATCTTGAATCTGTTAACTCCTTTTCTTCCTTCCTCCCCATTCAGGTACTGAGAACCTAGAATATTAATATTCAAGACAGGAAAAGCTTTGGAGTTCTCGTTATCTTGAGAGGCAATGAGATGAAATTTGACTTTTGAGTTTCAATCTTGAGACAGTCCCACTAATTATTAAATCTTTCTGAATTCTGTTTTTCTCATAAAATGAGGAGTATGAAATGTATCTCCTTGGGTTGTTCTGAAAGTTCCATGATATACAACACCTGGAGCTATAGTAGCTACCCAACAAATGCAGCCATCTTTAATTGTATTACATATCACATTATTTCATCTTTATTGAAACAGTATTTTGGTAAACATTAGAGAGTTTAAACATCCATATGTAGTGAGAATGTGTTTGTTCTGGTGAGTGTTAACGGTTCCCTCTTTGATAATGGAGTAATGGGAACCCCTTACGTGTTAGTGTTCAGAATATACAGAGACTGAAAGTGTGCTCCTGGCTTTCAAAATATACTGTTGTCCTTTTCATAAAAACATGATCTTAATTAAATCTGTTGGCAACTTTGACTTATATATTAAATAACTAGGCATATGTTACCTAAAATAAAAATAAAGAGTCATGATCCTTGACTTGTCTGTTTCCAAAAATATCCTGCTGGGTTTTGCACATTTTTTTTGAATTAAGTAATATACCCCATGCAACCTTTGTAATAATATTTCTACAGAACGATTCCAAAAAACCTTGCAAACCTCAGTCCTCTGAGCCTAGAGAGACAAGTTGTAGGTATTGCTTTGTCATTAGAATCTGACTTGCTATATATTTTTATGGTGATATAAAATATACTAGTGCAGTTTTTGAACATTTTGATCTGGTACACAGGAAGCAATACATTTATCTTGCTAGCTAGCACACAGGCATTCTTAACTAAAAACAGCAACAGCAAAACACTTTATCTTTGCTATGCGCAGTGTCCCCCTGAATTTTCGGATCTGTATTATTCTATTCTATTTCATAACCAATGGTGCTAAGTTGATGTCACAACACACAAATGGGCTGCAACCTGCAGCTGGATAAACAGTTTGCTTTAAGGAATAACCATGTCACTTTTAACTCCCTGCCAGCCATAGTTCAAGGATTTTATGAAACACCTAGAAAAATCTAAGGACTTAGGAACTTCTTTAGGAGTTTCCATTCTCATGTCAAATGATTATCGGTAGCTGTATGCTGCCTTATCTCCTTTTACATTGGTTAACAGCATGCTACATACGTGCATTTAAAATGAGGGTACAGAAGCCAATGCATCACAGAATGGCATTGTATTTAATGCTTCATGGAATAATATTTAATTTCCTTTAAGTACAATAAAAGATAATTCCACTGAATCTGTATTATTCTCTTTCATTTTTCCTCCATGATTTCTATTAATTTTCCGACATTTGATAAGGTTTGTATTTCATATGAAGTTCTCCTAAATGAATGATTTGTATTGAATGTCATGTTTTAAATGTGAAAAAGAAAAAAAAATGTGAAAAAGAGTATATTATCACAATGAAAGGGAAGGATGTCGAATAAAAGAGCAGACGGACAGAGCTTGATTGATGTTCGGAAGTTATTTTTGCTGTGAACTCCTGTCAGCCTAGAAATCATAAAACAGAAAGGAGGCTTGGTTCAGCTCTCACACCCTTAGGGGATGTATGGAAAAGGATTTAAAATTCTGATAGAGTTACTTCAAAAATGGAGCGTCTGAAATAATTTATTTCACTACAGAGCAACCAGCTGAACTTTTATGTTGAAATGATTCTTTTTGAAGTTCCACATGGTAGCAGGAAGTTCAGTGGTTTCTGCACCTCTCTTCCAAGGAAGCCAGGGCTGCAGGGCTCTGCTTTCCTTCCAGAACCTCAGGGCAGCTGCTGCTTTGGTTCTTTCCTGTGCATTCTCCTGGATCATTCCTGAATAAGGGGGGGGGGGGAAACAAGGAATGGTGAAGGAGAAGGAGGTTGGGTGTAGTAATGAAATTTTGTTTTTTACTTAGAAAACATTTCCAAAAGTTATTTTGGTGCAATGTAAGTAGGCAAAAGAAAAAAAATATTGGCGCCACTCTACTGGGGCAGTTTTTGACCATATTCCCAAAAGTTTTGGGGTTTTTTTTTTTTTTTTTGGTCTACCTTCAGTTAGGTTGAATTTGAGCCGGTAATACGTGACATTCCTTTTCATGCTTTCACCCTTTTATAAAGCTGTAGCTGGGCAGCTCCATGCATTGGCTGTGCTCAGCAACCCTGAGATGTAACCATCTCCTCTGGACAATGTTTTCTTTCCCGATCCCATCTGTGATAGTTGCTTAAATATCTTAGTTAATTAAGAATATGCAGAATGACGATGATGACAATAAACTGCAAAACGAATCAGCACTGCATTAATTAAAAGCCTACATTTGATAAGCAATGTACTTATCTATATGTGTGAGAATTATAGCCTGTCATGTGTCCTATCTATAAAATATTTTTGCACATAGAATTTCCTAGACGTCTTACAATCATTCCCACATATCTACAGTGGTCTGTAACTCATAAGTAGAAAGACATTGCTCTATAATTCGAAAAACCACTATTCCAATCAGAGGAGGAAAACTAACCCCCAAAGGATAACTGATTTAATTATTCATAGGGTCAGAAATTTAAAAAAATAAAGAAAGGGAAATTGAATAAAGAAAGATTTATTATCTCATTTGTCTTTATTTATAACTATACTATGAGACAAATTGAAAAACACCCAAAAAGATGGAAATTCATCTGTCTGCTTTTATATTACCATTTTCCTAAAATTTACATTTTTTGGATGTGATCCTTGTATCTTGCATTAATGTAAAGAAACAACAGAAAATATGCTGCTACTATAAATAATATTTGTGATTTTAACATTTTCCAATGCTAATTACCTAGACATGTGGTCTGTTACTAAAAATAACTAAGGTAGATAAGTGGGACTGAAAAGAAAGTAAAAGAAGAGAAAAAGGACACAATGACAAACAGTAAAAAGTTTTCATGCACATTTCCAGCAAAGGTGAGAAAACCGAAATCATAGAGTACATTTTCAATTTATATTATGGAAATTCTATTTTAATTTTTTTTAATTTAAGGAAGAAATGCCTCTTGTTAAAAAAGTTTCATGATCAGATACAAAATGTAAAAATTGGAAAATTCTCATAAGAGTGGGGTTGGTATGGAATCATTTCATGGTTTTCAATTAATTAGCATCTATCAAATGCTGAAAAGTTATAGTCAACTGAAAAGGAAGTCTCTAGGTAACAAGTTTACAACTGAGAGTAATTTTTGTCCCACACTGAAAAACAATGAGATTGAATTCTATGCTAATGAAATTGTCTTTCAGCGAAGCATATAGTGATTTCCATAATTCTAGTCCTGGCTGGTATTTTGGGAAAATGGCACATAGCCAGAATGATTAAAATTGGATTTAAGGCCATATTTTGGAAGGATTTCATTTTTCAAAATGGTTATATTTGTGACTGAAGTTACTTTCAAAGTCTCAAAAATGTCAGACCTGAGAGTAAACTTGGTCAAGGAAAGTCAGGACTTCTAGCTCTGTGATCTTGAATAACTTAGCTTCTCTGAGACTCAACTTCCTAGCTGAAAAATAATGTAATACTTACCTTTCAGAGTTAAGAAGGTTTTTATGTCCAGTGTGTAGTGGCACATGCCTGTAATCCTGGTGACTCTCTAAGCTGAGGCATGAAGAGTCCAAGTTTGAGGCCACCCTGAGAAAGTTAGTGAGACCTCTACTCAACATAAAAATTAGAAAGGGCTGGGGTGCAGTCAGTGGTAGAGAGGCCCTGGATTCAATCCCTTATACCGAAGGAAAAAAGAAAAGGTTCTTATTACTTCTCAAGGATGTGTCATGATGTGCTCAATAAATCATAGTGGCTAATATTATCAACATTAGTAGTATTACCAGTACAAGCAAATCATGATTATTATTCCCATGTGATTTAAGTGATACTTTATAAATATACTGAAAGTAAACTCCTTCCTAATGCTGATGAAAGTTTAAATGTAGCCAATTAAAAAAATCACCACTGTGCCCAGCTTTATTAGAAAATAAATTAATTGGGCTATGAATGCATTGGCATCATATACTCATGATTATGAATTGTGGAAATACTAAATCAGGTAAATTGCCTCAGTTTCTCTAATGTGACAGAGCAGACGGAATTCTTGAAGGACTCAGATTGTCACATCTTTAAGTTATTTGATTATCTTTGGTACCTGCCCCTTTTCCAGTGAATATTTCTTCTTTGGCAGTTGTACACTAGGTTGTAAACTGTCTGCACACATCCTTATTATGATTAATATTTTCTTACATTAGCCAGACTACAGTATTGATTTTTCTTGGGCTATTCCTTCATCTTGACCCAAACCACAATGCACTCTCTATTGAATAATAAGGTATTTCCTTTATAATAAGAAATGTGCAAGGCAGGTGAAGATAAGGAACAGAGTCTGGGAAAATCTTTGTACTTCTATAGGCTTTGTCTTTAAACATCATCATCAAAAAAGGCTTGGGACAAAAATATCTTGGATGTGGTGGGTGTAGGTGTCTCCACAAGATGGCGCTCATTCTCCCCATTCTCCCTCTTCCCCCCTCACCTTCTTTAATTGACAAACATAAATGTAAGGGGTGAGGAGAATGTGAGCCAGGAGCAAAAGGGGAAGTATTAGGGAATGAAATTGATCAAATTATGTCACGTGCATGTCCAAATATATCACAATGAAGCCCACTATCATGTATAATTATCATGCACCAATAAAAATTAATGTGTCATTTTTACTACAGAATAAATCTATTGCTGGTTTATGCATGTAATGTAGCTGATTTCAAATATTTTTAAAACAATGTAACATGTCTCTTAGTAGCAAACAGGTTGATTTTACATCCTGTGCAGGTAAGTACCTGGCTTAGTCTTAGGGGAATATACTTAGCCCTACTTCTCACTCTCAAATATAGCAAAACTCCTATTAACCTTCTAAAACTTCTAAAATCTACAAAACTCCATAGAGTATAAATTCTTTTTTTTAAAGGTAGGTACAATGAGAGAGAGAAAAAGAGAGAATCAATTTTATTTATGTGGCTTTTGTTGCTCTGACACATGGTGCTGGGGTTTGAACGCTCATCCTCGCACATGCCAGGCAAGTGCTATAACCGCTCAGCCACCACTCCAGCCCCAGAGTATAAATTCTTTAAAACAAAATTGAATGTTAACTAAAAAGAACCAGGATACCACCCCCTTTGGTTTCTTTCATTATTTTAAATGTTAAGTGAATATATCTTTAGATTGTAAAGAAATCACCAGGATATTTTTATTTGGATATGAGTCAGAAGCTTATCTGCCTTCGAAGAGCCTGGGTCCCCTTACCTTTTTTTTAACAGTGTGAAATATCTTGTTGTCTTCAGCTGTCTTTTACTGGAATGTATATAAACATATAATATTTCTTAAAATAGACAAACCGTTTATGGGGATGGAGTGGTGGCTCAGCGATTGGGGTACTTGCCTGGCATGTGAGAGAGGACCCAGGTTAGAACCACATACAAAACTAATTGTTGGATTAAGTAAAACCAGATGAAGAAATAAACAAAATTTGATTCTTTCTCTCTCACACTCTTTTTCTCTCTTTAAAAAATAGTTTATGAATTAAAAATTTTTAAGGTTAGATGAAAGGCAATGTTTATTACTTATTAAAATATTAGAGAAAATGTTAGGCTAGCAAGGCTTTGAATGATAAATGACAAACAAGAAAAAGAATTTAGTGACAATTCTGCACTGAAGTTTACAAAATTGTATCACATCATGTTTCCTAGTTATCAATATTTTTCAAAAAACTGAGGTGTGAAGTATATGTGGGTAAAATTGTAGTGTATTTGTTTTGTTAATGTGTTAATAATGATCCCCATTTGAGAAACTCTTGGTGTAACATAGTTTCCAATGCTTAGGTTTTCTTTTGGCAACTATAGAGTCAGGCTTTATGGTTTCTGTAAGTCCAATAGTTGAAAGTTACAGTAGCTTTTCATACCTTGACCATAATTATTACTATGGGGTGTTTGCCTCACTTTTTAGGATACCATCACTGTGTTGGAAGCTAATAGTTAGCATTCTACAATGAAATACACACTTAGGAGAAGGAAAAAAAAAATCCAGATACAATCCTAAGAAGAGAAAAAGTGGGATATAGGAAGAAAACTAAGACTTACATCAGAATGACCATAAGAAGGCAAGTCTAATGCTTACTTTATTTAATAAAGATAATAGGATCTGCCATAATAGCTTGTTATGGGCTGGATGCTAAGCTATTCACTTTACATTTATTAGTTCAATTATACTTCCAATGTTGCTAATGAGAAAAAGAACATTATCATCTTTGCTGTTAACAGTCAGGATGGTTGAGAATCAGAAAGGCTAATGGCTTAGATTTAGAGTTAAAGTTTAAACCAGGTGTGATTTATTCCAAAGCCCATTTCTTTAGCTACTTTATGTACAACCCTGCCTCCCTAATTTGTAGGGCTATAGGGTATTAGAATTTGGCTAATCAGTTGTTCCATCCTTCCAATTTTTTTCAATTTTTTTTATACCAGGGGTTGAACCCAGATGAGCTTAACTACTGAGTCACAACCCCAGAACTTTTTATTTTTTATTTTGAGACAGAGTCTTACTAAGTGGCTTAGGGCCTAAGTTGCTAAGGCTGGGTTTGAATTTGCTATCCTCCTGTCTCAGCCTCCAGAGCTGCTAGGATTATAGGCATGCACCACTGCAAGAGGCTATCCTTTCAACTTTTAAAAATGTTGAGAAAATGCATTTTCAATGAATTGAAAGAAAGATTCTCTCACATACAGGAAAGTTCTTGCTCCTCAGGGTCTGGAAATACTGAAAAAAGCCATAAAAGGGTCTTAAATATATTCTGAAATATGTGTCTTCAAGAATCATATAGTCAAAAACAGCTTTTTTTTTTTAGAAAAAAAGTTCATAGGTCAAACTCCCAAAAGAACATAAGAAGCTGCACAGATCTCTCCTTTAGAGATTTTTATTATGATTGTAAACACTTTTATATGAAAGGTATTTAATACATATGGAGCTTAACACCACTGCACGTTCACTTCTAACCAGTATTGCTGTAAAGCCCTGGAACTTTAGACAGTTGGATTACTTGATATGATCACTCTTCTCATTTACCATTTTTGCACGCTCTCACCAAAATAGGCACATAACCTACTTTGATTTATTATGCTCCATGGAAGTTTCCCCTGTTGTGATGCCTTCATTTATTTATGTATTCATATTCTGTTAGGTGTTTAGATTACTCCTGCCTTTATTTTTTCTACTATGTGTGAATATTTGTGATTTTTTTGGAGTGGGGAGCTGTTGTTCAAGGGATAAATGTTTCTTTGAAATAAAGTCCCCAAAGTAGAATTATTATATCAAAGAATATTAAGGAGTTTTTTCATTCTTGCTAAATATTTCCAGACTTCTATTTTGGAAGAATAATTTTTTTAATGAGTTCTTCAGCAATGTATAAATCTTAGATCCCCAATCACATTCTATATAAGCAAGCTTTTTCTAGTTTTCCTCACTGGTAAAGTAATTGAGTGCGGTTGACCAGGTGTTTGACAACAGAAGGTGATAGGAGAGCAGGCCCTTGATACAGCAGTGTATCAAGGGGCAGTGGCCTCTGCTCAATTAAGCCTAGTTGTTACTTTGTAAATATGAGGACCCAGTGTTAGTATAGAACTTTCCATTTTTATGGAGACTGGAAATACAGGTTTTATATGACATCAAACAACTTTAAGATTGGCAAGATATTCAAAGTATTTTTCTTCTTTTCTTTCTTTTTTGTACCAGGGATTGAACCCAGAGGTGCTTAACCACTGAGCCACATCCCCAGCTCATTTTGTTTTTTATTTTGAGACAGGGTCTCATTTACTTCCTTAGGGCCTCACTAAGTTGCTGAGGCTGGCTTTGAACTTGAAATCCTCCTACCTCAGCCTCTGGAGTTGCTGGGATTACAGGCATGTGCTTCTGTACCTGGCTGTTTTTTAATACTGTGTAAGTGAAATAGCCTTTTGGATTCTCAGCCATCCTGTTAACAAAGGAGATAAATTTTATCTCATTAAGAAAGTTGTATGTATAAATGAATAAATAAGGTGGACAGTTTAGTGGCCAGTCCTTGGGCAGTCCTCCAGTGGGTAACATTTGAGGTATGTATTCTACTTCCCCATCTCTTATCATTTTAAATTTTATTTGCCATATCAGTAAGAGTATGCATCAGTTATGTTCTCTAAAGAAGCAACCAATAGGATTAACATGCAAGGTGATGTTATGTTATGGGGAATTGGCTCATGCAGTAAATGGAGACTCGAGAAACCCCATGATCTGCTGAGGAAAGCTAGAGCCCAAGAAAGCTGGTGGTGGTGTAGCTCCAACCCCAGCCACCAGCTGAGAACTAGAGGAACAGGAGGGGATAGTCCCAGTAAGAGGGATGGAGAAAATGGGATGCCTGCAGGCAGAAAGGGATGGAGCAGGTCATTGGATGATGCCACCCTCTTAGAGGCGGGCAGTTAACTGAGTTCAACAATTCAAATGCTAATCAAATCCAGAAACCCCCTCACAGACACATCATAAATAAGGTTTAATCTGAGCCTGAGCTCTCCATGGTCAAATCAACTCACAAAATTAATCACTACAAGTCTACCCTTTGGCACCTATGCATCCATACAGGTATCCTTAAGCCATACTTAATCCCAAATAATGAAAGTAACAAAGTCCTAATTCCACCCAATTTGATACAACTATGCTCCATTCAACTAAAAGCAAGCTAATCTCTTCTTCAAAGTTAAGTTCCTAGTGATGTTTACTCCTCTCCTTTGTACTCTGCAACTTAATACTTAAATACCCTCATATAGAAGTCAATAAACCATGTTACATGATAAGTGAATGTAAAAAACAAACATGCATATGGCACAAACATGTTTATAGCAATATAGAAAAGAAACGCACACGAATAAGTGCTTACAACTCTCATCTTCTAAAACCCCCTTCTGTTTTCATTCTGCCTTCAACAAGCACTCTGGCAGAGTGACCCCAACTTCGTTCCTTAGGTCTTAGCTATTACTACTTCTGCATTGATTGGACCGTCATTCTCTGTTGACCTTCATCACTGGACGCAATAATACCAAGAGTTGTCCTAAGGAACTCCTGTATTCCAGAGACATGTTCTGTACCCCTGTTGTGAAGTCCAATTGGTAGTCTTTTGGTGGTCAAGTTCAGACACCCCTATCAACACTGTAGCTCCCTTCTTTGCCTGTTGATCAGGATATAAGGAGCCTGAAGTGGCCTTGTACAGTCGTATCTTCCAGGTGAATGGAATCATAGTTGTGAATTCTCATGGAAGCTTTCCTCCCTCTGGAAGGAAGACCTCTAGCGCAACAGAGCATAACACTGCAGAAACAGCAAAAATGTATGTGTTTCATATATACATATTTTTCAGATATTGATTACATTGTTTTATCATGTTGCTTTTTTTACGTGTTGTGGTTTGGATGTTTTAGTTGTACATATCTTTGATTATCCATCTTGTCTCTGATGAAATAATAATATACTCTATTTCTTTAGTATCATGAATGTATCTCTTTTCCACAGCTGGAGAGGAACTGTTCTTTTTCCTCCAGTTTTCAATAAAATGTTTAACTCTGACTCTTCCATAATTCAATATAGTATGTGGTATAAGAAACCACTCTAAGGTAATTTTTTTCTATACAGATTGTCCTAACACTACTTATTAAATAGTAATTTATTTCTCTGTTGTTGGGAATTCATATAATCATTTGAATTGATTTTACCAATCTCAATTATATTTCATCAGTCTGGTGTTATGGGCTTTGTACTTCTTTGTAATACGTAATTATTGCTTTGCCACCTTAATATAGCAAATCATAGAGTTATATCAATTTTTTTATTGTATAGATGAGGTGATCTCTTTACGTCCTCTAATGTACTCTTTTACCCTTCATCTCAAAGTTTCATCTTCTAAGCCAACTAATATGAGCATGGAGAATTAATCGGTACCAGTTGAGAATGAATGATAGACTATTTCAGATGACATACTCTATGACAAATGAGTTGTATCAGCTGATGTAATAGTGTGATTGAGAGTTTTTGTTGAGTATTTTATGAATTTGTGAATTTATGAAATGGAATAGATAGCGTCTGTGTGCCCTTATAATGCTAAAGTTCTCTATTTTCCTCCAGAAATAACCAACTATAATAATTTGAATGATCTCAGAGTCTGACAAAGGGTTTCCTTTGTGAAGTGAAGATGATCTTAGACATGGTCTCCTTCGTGTAACCATCTCTAAATGCCATCAGAAACCCCATGCCCAAATCTCCTACAACCTTTCCTGGCATCCCCTCTTGGTCCCCTTTGGCACTTTATATATATATCACAGCACCGGCTCTGGAACACAGAAAAGGAGGATTGAATTTTTAAATGAGTTAATATCTCCTGAAGTCCTATGAAGTGACCTTCACTGACACAACATTCCCCTCCCCTTGGGTGGCACAATGTTCCAAACCTGCAAAGTTTGTGGTCCTGGCACCACAAGGATCTGTCTGGGCTGCTTTCAGGAGGCAGCTTCATCCTGGCTATGGCTCAGTTTGTGATTGGCGTGAACACTAAAATGAGAACCGATATACCTGGTAACTGTAGTGACAGAATGAACATATGTGGGATTCTTTGAATTCCCTTCTCAGTCCAAGATGAACAGTGAAACTTGTACATATATACAGAAATAGAAACTTAGAATGTTTTCAGTCTCTGTCCAGAAAATCGTAGAGGATATCCTAAAGTGTAAAACTCCAAGTTGTTGCTTTTCACGCTGTACTTTATTGTTCACTGCCAATGATAAGCTTGTTATTCCTGTTAAAAAATGCTTTGTGCGAAGACTCTGGAAACTATATTTATCTAGACAATGATAATACATAGCATAGTAAATACAAATGAAATTTTCCCGTCTCGCATGTTTTCTGATTACATCTTAAGAAGAACATTTTGGTACATATATCTGAAAATGAAGGTGGGGATATTTTACAGCTGTAAACCATCCTTGCATAGCAGGGATATAGTCCATTAATTCTCAGAGCTTGAGGCAAGGCTGACAATTCATAAGTGGTAAATCCAGGGAGTTATGAAGATATTAAATCTCACATCTGGTGAGAAAATGTGTTATTTCACTGGGTTGATTGATGGACACTTTCCCATTACAGTGCAATTTGGGAAATTGCACTGTTAATTGCTAGGGTTTTAGCAAAGCTCTGTAGTTCAATTCCAATTATTTTAGTTTTGAAAAACAGAACAGCTGGATGGCAAAATTGCCCAGAGCTGTCACCAAGGGAGGGCACAAGTCAGCAATTCGACCTCGACCATTCCTGACTTGGATTTTCTACAGAGCTATTAGTGAAATTGAAGGCTCCCGGCACAGGAGGGCTCCTTGCCAGGTGCCTTCTTCCACTTGGGAGCGTGATCCTTTGCTTATTGTTCAGGTGATGGCCACCCTAATGGCCAGGCACCCTCCTGTTATTACTCATTTGCCTTTCTCTTTGCAGGGGAGAGATGAGAAAACCAAATCTCATCACACCTTAATCTCCTTATCACGGGGTGATCACTTCCTTGCTTTAGATCCCAGAGGTTTTTAAGCCTTCTCTTCACAGATTTCTTTGACTATCAAATTGACCTTTGAGGCCTCTTTCTGTGGGGTGAATTACATGTTTCTACACATAATCTCTTTGTCTCTGGCTAAATCTAGAACGAAAGGCTCTAGTCGTGGTTTGGAAATTACCTGGTATCAGGGGCTAAAAGGAATCAAACTGAGTGATTCAGATCCCTTCTCCCTATGTCCATCCGCATTCTGTCCCTGTCACTGGCTGCTTGAACCAGATAGCTATCAAATGTTGCCTTTGGTTAGTATAATAGAAACTCCAGGAGGCTCCTTGCTTGGGATAGCAATGACTATATAAGGGGCTTTCTTCAGTAGACTCAGGATGTAAGAGTCTAATGAAAGGAGGGTATGGCACTTCTGATAAAATCTCACTGACAAAATTGTGGAAGGATTTCAAGAGAAAATACTGTATTTGTGAAGAGAGAGAGAGCTCAATAAGGCAGATGGGAAATTTAGAGAAAACAACGCCTAGCCTTTCTGGAATCCCTTGAGTTTTCAGTATATGTATTTTAATTTTGTAAATTCAGACTAACAATTTTTAGTGTCCCTTCAAGGTATACTCTTGAAATATATATTCAATGTATTTAAATGGGACAGGTTGCGTGACTCAGGCTGGGTCAGTGCACTGGTTACAAGACAAGGGCTGTTTCCTCTCTGCAATTGTCTAGAGCAATGTAGCTATGTCCCCAAAGCAGCTTCATGCTCACCTAAACAAATGTCTGTCCTAGCAGCTGTTGCTCTTGGGCGAACATGATTTGGGGCTCTTTTCCCTTTCCTTTCCTGAAAGGATTATTGATAAGGAGACTAAATGCCTATATGATTTTTCCTAATACAATTATTAACAACACCCCTCATAACTCTCAAGAGGCCCAAGTTTGATGATAAATTATATAGTCACCCTACTTTTCAATGTATGCTTTTAGAACTATATACATTATTTAACTGTAGAGATGTGGTAAATAAAATTTGCTGTCTCCCTGCATGAATTGTCCTGTTTCTAACCTCTGTGGATTGATGCTCCAGCACATCACTCATTCCTGTCGAAACCATATGTGAAACCAAATTCTTGAATCAAGAAATCAAAAAAATTAATAAACAAAGCCCCTTGGAAAAGTAAGGGACTTGACTTCCAAAAATGAAGAAATAGTTGTGCACAGAAATACTGTTTTCATTGGTCATTTTTTACTTGCTATTTTACATCAATTGCAAATCTGTCAGTTCTGATATCTTCGCAATTCTAATTGTGTAAGTCTTTGTTGTGTCTCCTATACCTGTTCTTCCTTGCATTTGACAAGCTATCACTTCCACTCTTCTCTTATAGGTCCTCTCTTCCATCTTCTATTCCTATGGACCTGTCCTGTAACCTTTCGGTGCTGATCTCAGTGGGACTCATCTGATATTTTCTGAAGGATGGGTGGAGCCTTGTGGACAAGGTGTGTTTGATTATGAGCAGAGGTAGGATTATTTGTGTGAAACTTTTTTCACAAATCTGAATTCTGCTGACTCCATTATTAATGTATATTTTATCAACAGAGATCTTCATTCTTCTCACGTTATATATCTCCAAAGCTGTGTATTATGGAATTTTATTACTCTTATTCAAGTTACATGCTAGTATTTTTCTTCATTGATATTCATATACTTATACTTTTAATGACAGAGACCATTTATTGAGATTTTATTCTATATTCAATCCTGCTTTTCTTCCAGAAATTCTCTGAAATTCTGTTTTGTTCTCTCTCTTTCCAAAACTGCTATTGCACAGAAAATTGGATATTTTCCTTAGTAATTTGATTATGCATAGTTCTGTAATCATTTCCCTTATGCAATTTCTGTCTCCCTGACTATATTTAAAGTATACTGGAGGCCAAAACCTCCTGTAAGTATATGTCTTCATATACCTTATGGGTGTCTCACAGAACTGAGGTTCTTGTTCAGTGCATGTGAAGATTGTGTTCATCGATTTGACAGGTGCCTGACCAAATAGGCCTGCACCATTGCAGTCTCTAATTCTTGGGTACAGAAACTGTTTTAGTCAGGACCCTGATTGCAGGCATGAGAAACCTCTTCTAGCTCACTTAGAAGAAAGAAATAATATTGCTGAGAATATTAATTACCTCTTCAGGGTCTCACCTTTTAGTACTGTCAAAATTAAATTAAATTTCAATGTGTTTTGGAGGGGTCAAATATTCAAACCATAGCAATACTAAATTCATTATGTCCTATATAGGTCTGAAAGTGGCTTTAATTTTTTTCAGAGAGGGACAGTGAGAGAGAGAGAGAATAAGAAAGAGAGGAAAAAAATTATTTAGTTTTTCCTATGGCTTTCACTGCTCTGAGACTTCACTGTGTACGTGGTGCTAGGGTTTGAACTCCCGATATTTACATGCTGAGCCACTGCTCCAGCCCTGGCTTTAAAAATTTAAGGAAGAAAAGAAATCCTAGTCTTAAAAACAGCAGAACCCAAGGCAGCAGTAGTCTTCTATTGAGTTGTTTTTAATCAGTAGACTTTTGGGCTCACAGTTCAAATTCCAGAGCTAAACTTAGGTGAGACTCATTTTTTGAACAGGCAAGGGTGGGGTTGGTCTTGTCTTTGTATCTAGAATCAGTGAATAATAAAGAGTTCAAAAAGCCCTACCTCAGAAGCGCCCCCTCCCTTTCTGCTGCTTTAGACATCTGAAGATACAGTGACAGTACCACCAGCTATCCGGGAATCCGTCATTCCACACCACTGATGCCTTGTGTTCTTTTCTTTATCCAGACAAACAGGCACCCTCTCTACTGCTTGAGCATGCATTTATAGACCATCCTTCTTCATTTAGAGAGTCTATTGTAAGTGTAAGTTTTTATATCTTCATGGCATGCACTAGATTTGTATGCAGGTTAAAGAAATGAATGGCAATGCAAAATTGCTAGCCTAATAGAATATTGTTAGCCAGGGCAAACATACTTTCATGTAGGATTTGAAACTTGAGTTTCCCTTTAGTCAAGCATTCGAAGCAATGTGTACTTTTATCATTCTTCCTAGTTAAATTTTGAAATTGGAATTTCCCTCATGTTTTCTGTGACCTGTTCTCAGGCAGGTAAGACCAACATTCTCATTCTTAAAAATTGGCAGTTTCCACAGAGTGCTAATAAATAGGGTTTATATAATCAAAGTTAGCCTCTGGTTAACTCGGAAGATAACCTAGGTTTATTATAGTCCGTCTGCGCTGCTATAGCAAAATACCTGAGATTGGGTAATTGATTAAGAACAGAAATTTATTTTTTCATGGTTCTGGAGACTAAGAAGTCAAAATTAAGATGCCAACATCTAATGAAGATCTTATTGCTGCATCATACCATGGTGGAGGGTAGAAGAGCAAGGGAGAGGTAGAAGGGGTCAACTGATGCTTTTTTAACAGTACCAGTCTCACGCATGAGGGTGGAACGCTTATAACTTAATTACCTCTTAGGGGCCTCACCTCTTAGTCTTGTTACAATGACAATTAAATTTCATTGTGAGTTTTGGAGGGGACAAATATTCAAGCCACATCGAGGCCAGATTCATTATACATTTACATGTTTGCTTTTCTGGACCTTAAGTATATGGTACTAAATATAAAAATAACTTTTTTATGTCATGATGCATTTCATTAAAATTTCATTTTCATTAACATTAAACATTAAATTTTATTATAATACTAGCAAGATACCTTAAACAATTGATTTAAAATATGATTTTATGATATTACATCTTTGTATTTCTTCTTTTGAGGAGTAGAATTTATTTTTTTTCAATAAAGGCCTATAGAAAGAAAGCTAATACTAAATTATATTTGTTGTGCAATTAAAACATTATGAAGTAATTCCATATCATGTTTGATTTAAAATTTTGGTCATAACTGTCATATGAGGATGACAAGTGTCTCAGGGTGGAAGCTTTGAGTCACACAACATCAGTCAGCCTGGAGACTGGAATCTGCCAACTGGGCAATCAAGCAATCCTACTATGCAACGGAGCTCCAACAAAACCTCTGAACACCAAAGTTTGGGGAAAGCAGCCTTGCGGGCAGTTCTGTGTGTGTATTTTCACACATCAATGCCATGAAAGTGACATGTCCCCACTTGATGGGAAGAGGATGATGGAAGCTCCATACATGGTATTTCCCCAGATTTTTCCCCTCTTCCCTTAGCTGATTTCAGTCTGTATCCTTGCTGTATAATATGCTGTAACTGTGACTATAATAGCTTTCCACGAGTTCTGCAAGTACTACTAGCAAATTCTATTTTAAGCATGGCTTTGGGAATATACAGTTTTGCAATTGGTGTTATAAGTGAGGATGGGGCTGGAGCAGTGGCTCAGCGGCTATGTCACTTGCCTTGCATGCGCAAGTACACGGGTTCAAACCCCAGCACCATGTACACAATGAAGTGTCTGAGCAACAAAAGTCCGTGAAAAACTAAATAAAATTGATTCTGTCTCTCTCTCTCTCTGTCTCTCTCTCTCTCTCTCTCTCACTCACTGTCCCTCTCTCTTAAAGAAAAAAAAAAGTGAGGATGTTTTTGTAAACAAACTTTCCAGTTGCCTAAATTCCCAAGAAATCAGTTTAACTTTTGCAATAAGGCACCAAAATTATTCTCTTTTCCCATCCTATCATGTCAGTTCTTTTGTGAAAGAAACCAAGTTAAATTCAGTTTTGGAATATTTCTGGTAGATTTCACCCAACTTTATTATTTTTTAAGTTTATCAAAGTAAATATATGTGTTTAAAGAAATCAGCTACCTAGAACTGTAACACCCCAAAATCTTTTATGTCTTTTTAGAATCTGTTTTTATCAGCAGACTATTAATCTGATGTTTAGTTTTTTAATTAACTAAAAAGAAAGTAAGATAAGAAAGGAAAGTGGAAAAAAAGGGAAAAATATTCTCATACGTGGTGTAAGTTCATTCAGTGCAAAAGAAATTGTCTGTGGGAAAATAAATCCCCTGTCTTCGTCTTCTGGTGAACTCTTTTATGTTTCTTAAAATAAGAATTACTTCCCTCTTTAATTATTACATTTGTGAATTTATTAATATTAAATAATCCATTTCAGACTGTCTGGAGGGTCTTAAGTTTCTGCTTGTGTGTAGAATTTCACACCACACATTTGCTCAAAATATTTCAGTGTCTTTCTGTTGCCATATCAATAACTATCAGGTCTCACTTCATTTTGTTTCTAATCTCTGTTTACATTACATTTTTATTATCCTTTCTTCATATCTGCCAGCTACCACTTCCTTAGACTTTTTAATTTGGTACTTCTCAGAAATGTGTCTTTCCCTTACCGTACCATTTCTACCACTGATTTTTTATTGTGTGCCTACTCTGTGCGAGATGCAGTCACAATGAGTCTTAATCTGTCTCTACTGTATTTTTCATTTGGATCTTGGATTTGTATGTGTGTCCATGTTCCCAGCCTTTCAGAAAAGACCTTTTCTTTTTTTCAGAACCTCCCAATTGACTGGCACTGTTGTCCATGGTTATAATACTAGCCATTCAAGAGACTGAGGCAGGAGGATCTCAAATTCCAGGCCATGCTAGACAACTCAGTGAGACCCTGTTTCAAAATAAAATTTGAAAAAGATTGGGGATGTAGCTCAGAGGTCAATTATCCCTGGTATAATCCCCATTATCAAAAAAGAAAAAAGGATTGGGTCTTCTATTTACGACCCTGCTATTCCACTCCTGGGTATCTTTCCAGGGGACTTAGAATCAGCACATTA